>CATIWQ010174686.1:0-46455 GCA_949673415.1 Euphorbia schlechtendalii | reverse complement strand
GTCTAAAACAAATTTAGAACCCGAGTCTTATTATCTTTTTGGATAAATAAACACGTATTTTCTAATTAAACTAAAATTAAACCAAAATGAATGAGGAACGCTCCCGGGAATCAAACGGATACACCGAAGTGGATTCACACCGAAAGGGTAAGCCTCTGAGTTCCTTGAACTACGGATTCCGCTCTCATCGTCTGCTTCATCTTCTTCTTATTTTTATTTGTCTAGGAATTATTTTATTCCTTATTATTGTAAATTTTGTAATAATTCTCTTCATCTCAATTTTCTATTTTATTTATTTAGTGAAGATATGTATTAGAATACCCCCACGAAGGGAATAAAAAGTATTCCCGGATAAAAGGCCTCACATTTTTGCCATGCGCTCATTTTCACTAAAAAAATTGACCAACACACATGCAAATAAAAATGAGCCAATTTTTATTTAAATTAACAACTTTAAAATGTTCGATATTTTTATTAGGCCATGTGGGCGTCACTAAAATCAAATCGAACATATGTGATATCCCTTGTGCTAATGTTTGTTAATGCAGGTTAGATGTATGTTTAGGATTTTATTTTTCCTTCGGGTATGGCACATATTTTTGAGGAAATGTAAATAATAGGTGAGCGGGCGGTTGCATCCCCCGATTTTTGTAAGCCTTGTAATTTTTATTTTTTGCATTTACTTTCCGCATTTACTTACTACTTTGTGGATGGTTTATTATTTTGTAATACGTGAATCATGCATATAAAATCTTAAAACGACCTATGTGCGAATATGCATAACTAAGAAAATATGATTTTCTTTAGATGTAATATAATGTGATCACTTAAGAAATAAGCAACTTATCCTAGACCCGAATCTTTTTGTCTTAGTGGGCCGCTCCCCAGACGTTAAGCCTCATAGGACTCTAATTCCTGGAAAGAGCTAATCTAGGTGGCAACTCCACACTAAGAGATGGCGGATTCGGGTTCGAACGAAATCTAAAAAAATGTTTTCGCATTCTCTTTCAAACTTTTTTCCGGGTCCCCAACCCGGTGCTTCTTTTTCAAACACCCTGGTAGACCGCGCCTCTCATCTCCACGCACTCTCAGCCCACCGATCCATGTTACCCGCTCACAGATGTGATGAAATCCCAACCTTTAAGTACCATGGTCAGGAGGAGTTAATGCGATCCCTCGAAATGTACACTAAGTTGTGGTGAGTGAAGTGATCATGTTTGGTTTGAAATATGATAGTGGAGTAGTGGTAATAATCCCGTGTTATAAAAAAACTTTTGTTTGTAGACTCTTATTTTTGAGTAAACAATGCGTTGTACCCTTATGATGTGTAGATTAATGGATGAGTTGATGTTTATGAATATTTAGATTCACCTATTTGGTGAAATGAATAAATTGAGTACACGCATGTGACTCAAATTTGTAAGAGTTTCAAATGGTGATTTTGCATCGCAAAGATTGGGTATGGCATGATGGTGCGATCCCTAAGGTGACGTGACCTCGAGTGTCTTTAAGGTTAATGAATATCGATGAGGTATTTTATGATGCTTTAGGTTTGATAACTTACAATGCCATGATACTTCATCCTGAGCACCCTAAAATCCTTATTTAATAAAAGAATGAGTGTGTGAGTTAGTGTCTGCACAAAAGAATGAGGTTAGTGTGATGTATATGGTGTGAATGTTACTTTTAATTTGCATATGTTAATGGATGGCAAAAAGTGGAATAAACATATAGCACATAGCATGCACGCAATAATAATACATTCCTCCAACCATAAGCCCTCTTGCGGAATAAATGGTTAGGCTTCTTCATCCATGCTTGGATCATCTTGACACCACGAGGATATCAAGAGGTGAAGTTGCATAAATAACATAAAGACATTTTGGAACACCCTAAGGGAAGTTGCTATGAGGATGTTATATGAGTTCGGTCATAAGGGTTACTAATGTAGAAAGCTCTTGCTACACTATGATACATTCCAAGCCTCTCCCTGAATAGGTACAAACAAGGGAGGTACTTGTGATATGGAAACAAGTGATAAACTCACTAGGCGTCCTCGATTCCCATGGGGTCACAAGTGACCCTTTCATGGCTTCATGCTAAAATTTGGCACCCTAACCTCAAGGCTAAGCCATCTAATGCATATGATTTGGTAAATTCTTTTAGAGGTGGATAAAATAATTTAACGACTTTTAAATACTCACCAAAGTCTTTTAAAATTTTAAGTATAAAAAAGAAAAATATCCAGCGGAGTCGCCACTATGAGTGGATAACATTTTTACTCGCACCGTTGTTGCTAGGAAATAAACCTATTAATAGGGCATAGGGGTTTTTTAATCAAGTGTAAATAACGAAATTATAGTTTTGAAAGACTCAATATCTAAACTTTTAGCCTATTTTACTGAGTCACCACTCGGATCAGCTCTTGCAAGAAATTTTGTACAGCCTAAGTACGTTAAGCCTAAACCGTGTGATAGTACATAGATTTAGGTCTGGATGAGTTACCTACTTTGTCATTTTTTGAGTTAAAATTACATACACATGGCGAACTTTCAAAACATTTAGATGTTATTGCAGTCCTTTTCGATTTATGTTTAACGTTTTATATCATTCACATGCTGAAAGTGATAAATAAATAAATAAATAAATAAATGTGACAAGTAAACATGTAAGAAAGTGAAAAGCGCCTATAATAAGGGGGGAACTAAATACATTTGGGAAAGGGATACAAAGGGTCCTCAATACAAGTGATCTATAAACACATCTGAATTTTACAACTTGCGATACCCGAAGAAAAATAAACCTAATATGCATCTAACCTAAATCTACCTATATGCACAAAGGGTTACTACAATAATATAATACAATACAAGTCATGGTTATTAGTTAATAAAAGACTCATTTAGGTATGATAAAAGTTAGATTAGGTTGTTGGTTGAAAGTGTCATGATTCGATTGATTTTTAAAAGCTGAAATTTGAGTTTCCAATGCATTTTTCTTAAAAAAATGTTCATTTTAGACTCAATATCTTGCTTATTTTAATTAATTGAAGATACCAAGTGCTATAAAGTGAGGTATGATATTGGGGAAGATGTATTTCCATCTTTGGGGGACCCTAAAACAGCTTGAAAATGATATCTAGGTAAAAAAATGGAAAAAAGGGTTATGTTCAAGAAGGCTGGCTATGGAAAGCCTAGTGAGGGCACCACTGATGACTAGCTAAAGCTAGCAGCAGCTTGTTGCTTCGAGGGGGTCTTCTCAATTGGGGCAGCTTGGTTAGGTATAGATGCACTGAGGACTTGTTATAGAGGCATCAGAGATAAATTCCAAGAAGGGTTATGTCCAAGAAGGTTGGTTGGTGATAGCCTAATGAGGGCACCATCGGTGACTAGCTAAAGCCGGCAATAGCCTATTGCTCAGAAGGGGTCTTCTCGGTTGGGGTGGCTTGGTTAGCTACAGAGGCACTAGGACTAGTTATAGAGGCATCGGAGATAAATTCAACCGAAGCTTACCTTCTTGTTTTTCAAATGAGAAAACTAAAAAAGTGAGGTTTAACTAGATAGAGTCAGATTGGTTCAGCACCCCTATGATCATACCATTGGTGACCTAGTTGATCATTGAGGCACCGGGCCAATCAAACAAGCACTAAGCTAAAACCCCCTTCTCAACCATAAAAACACCCAAAAACTACAAAAAAAAACACAAATAATCAAGCCAAGAGTCTTTAATAACTCTGAAGCTTACATCTCTGACATGTATCCACTAATTTAGGAGCTAGAGATACCAAATCACCGCCAAGCTCTACAAACCCTCATCGAGCCCAACAAGGGGAAAAGGGATTTTTTTTAATTTTTTAATTTTTTATATTTATTTTCTAACATGGAAGAAAGGTTAGGAAGGTTGGAAGAACTTCTCTTGACATCATGTTAGCCCCATTGTGGATCTATAAGGTTTGGAAAGCAAGTATAAAATAAGATTTCATCATCATTTCGCAAGAGGGTTCAAGACTCTTATGCTCATAAGCATTCCTCAAAGAAATTGAGTCCAAAGGGATCGTGTGGAGAGTGGAGCACATATCATGGATGGATAATGAGGAGCAGATTAGCTAGCTAAAGCTACCTCAACAAAAGATGAATGGAAGTATCTGCAATGATCCTATGAAGTGATTTAGAGCCCATTAACTAAGTCAAAAGATGTTTTGATCCTTGAATAACAAGAACTAGGATGAATAGATCCACTTGTGAAATACATAGCCCATGATAAGTTGCCAAGTAATCATTTTGAAGTAGTAAAGATCGTGAAGAAATCTACTAAATATTTTGTGATAGAACCAAATCTGTACCGCGGATCTCATACAGATGCTTGGCTGAAATGCATCTTGCAAGAAAAAAGAAAATGTGTGCTAGGAGATTTACATGAGGGCGCATGCGGTTCCCACATGGTAGTGTTAACTTTGGTACGTCGTGTGAAGCTCTTAGGTTATTATTGACCCACAATGGATGTGGATGCAAGTAAATACGTCCAGATGTGCCATCACTATCAAATATATGCCAAAAAATAACACTTACCCACGCGGTACAAAAACCTAGCTTCACTGGCTAGCCATTTTTCACATGGGGAATTGATATCGTGGGGCCCATGCCAGAGCCCATCTGATAGAAGAATTTTATCATTGTGTCAATTAATAACTTCACCAAATGGGTCTAAACCTTAGATGTAAGTGTCATTACACTAGAAAGGGTGATTGACTTCGTATGGGATCATATCATCATCTGGTTTGGAGTCCCCCACAAAATAATCTCAAACAACGGAACACTATTTACCTCCTCAACATTTATTGAATTTTGTAAAGGTTTAAAATCGAGAATCAGTACTCCTCATTAGCTCACCTTCAAAGAGTGGCCAAACGAAGGTCACCAATAAAACCTTAGGAGAAGTGTTGAAAAAATGATTGGAAGGCTAAAAAGGGGCATGGCTTGAGGAGTTAAATATTGTTTTATGGTCTTATAGAACCACCTTATGCAAGCAGATTAGGTAAACGCCCTTCCTACTCATTCTTGGAGTCGAAGAAGTCATACTAGTGGAAAAAAGGGTGATGAATTATATATTCGTATATTACTCGTAATAATAAAATGACATTAACTTCTTGCATGATCTAGATATCTTGGTGGAAAGGAGAGAAAGGGCAAGTATCTTGATGACTATTTACCAGGCTAAAATTACAAAACATCATGACAATAAGGTCAAAGAAGTCCGATAGAAAGAAGGGGATTTGGTCGTAAAAGACTCAAACAGGTTTCAAAGCCCAAAAGGCAAAGGGAATCTAGGAGTAAATTGGGATGGCTCATACCAAGTAAGCGAAGTCATTGGACCAGCCACATAAAAATTAAAGCGGATAAATAATAAAGAACTTCTAAGAACTTGGAATATTGCTTCACTAAGATAGTACTTTACACTTAATAATCCCTAGGGGATCAAGCGATTCCACTCTTTTTCCCTTAATATAGATTTTTTTGTTACTGGGTTTTTTCTATGCCAAGATATTTAACGAGGAAACCACCCACTAGAGGATCTTAGGTTGGAAAAACCAATGACATCGAGTAATGTAAACTTTTAATATTTAGTAATAATTCACATTTGTGCAATTTAATAGTCTAGATCACACTATACGAAAATTCACTCATTGGTCATACATGCCCTAAAAATATGTAACCATACGAGGTCTAAAGTTCTCTAAAGAACAAAATTATTCAGGCATATGGGCTCTAAAGTTCTCTAAAGCCGGTTATCCACAACCGGCTCCACTAATTAATGGTTAATCTAGGAAGGTAATGAACATACGAACTAGCATGGCGGAATTTCAAAAATTAAAATTAACCTAAAAAGAACTCCTAAGCATGGTATGATTGATATAATCTAAAATGAAACATTCCATAGATAATTTAGGTTTATAAATCTCATTAAAAGAAACCTGCCATCTAGTATAGAGCATTATCAGTTGATGTGTGCCTTCCTTTAATGTGGTAAAGTGATCCATTAGAGCAATCAGATTGCACTTTGTTAGCACAAGCCTCTAAACTAGGATAACTTCTATAACAAGTCCCCACAAATCCCACCTACCAAAACCTCATGACGAGGGAGAAATCGTCTATTAACAAGTGATTACTAGACCACTCATAGACCAACCCAAAAATAATTGCGAAGGCTCTTTTCCAAAATAGGAATAATCTTTCAAAAGAATTCTCGCAAATACTAGAGAAACTTAGGGAGAATCTCAAACAATTCATAAGAGAAAAGGAGTCAACCTTAAAAGGAATGCTAAACTAAAGAGATTTAAAAGTGGAGGAGGAGGCCACTATGTATAGGAGTAAGGGGAGCAAAATGATCCCCTTATTAGAAATGTGGGATGGGGAAATCCCCATCCCACACGTGGGTTGACTATGTAGATCTCCAAGCTCAGCATGTTAACATGCTCACACAGCCCATGTATGCAAGCTATGCATAGCCCATAAGGCAAGCTCCACATGTCAACTTGCCTTGTCTCGCAAGCTTGCTTATCAGTTGTGCTAGTGAACCTTCACTACAGGCCCATGTAAGCACTACCTATCACTTGCGGGCCTACAGCCCACTAGCATGCGCATGCACAAGTGCATGTCGACTACCCATGAGCACTCTTTTAGTGTTCGCAAGGCTGCCACGCATGCACTTTCCCCGAACAACCCATGTTCGTAGGGCCCACTCCACACACTATATATTTTCCTCAATTACTCTTTCAACCTATCTATTTGGTCCGACTATTTATTGGTCCATCCAAAACAACTTGACTCTCCCTTTTTATTCTCGGTATAGACCCCGTCTATAAGTTCTTTATTTAGTTTGATGAAGGTCCAATGTGTATGATCTCATAGGATCCCAAAGTATAAAGCAACTAGAGGTTGACCTAAACTTGGATTCCAATTTAGGAACCTTTAGGCTCAATGTTCCAAACCAATATGAACCCGATAGCTCTAGATAATCAAATGGACTTTCTAGAAAAGGCATATGATCTCTTGATACTCGGAACGTCACATGCTTGTGACTTGATTCGGTTTTGCAATAGTAACCAATACAATACACTCCTTCCATCATATTAAGTACCATCTAGCTTATTGAGCTCAGATAAAGTGTTACCTCATGTAATAACCACAACTAACTAGGAATTAGACTTATGGATGAAGAATACCACTCGCCTTTATGTACTGAGATTGACTAGAAACCCATTCTATCAATCTCAAACTCTGATAATGAGTAATTGAGTGTGTCACTTAAACAGGAGGTCAAAAGGTATAACTCTCGTTATATCACTATATCAGGATTGATGGATCCCATCTTGACTACTCGGCTTACCAATGAACGATCATAACTATACCCATTATCACCCGTATCATCCTGATCAACAAGGTTTGTACAAGGATGAGCAAAAATATAGCAACTTTGGTATAAGGTAAATAGTATATCAAGTCTAAGGTTACTTGTAGGACTACTACAATAAAACATGACACCAACACATGGATATAGTTAATTTCGAGTGTCTATCTTATAGTGTATCCACTCTACTACCATGAATACATTCATGTGTTAACCCAAGGTACCACCTTCAACTCGTGAGATCTGTTGCTTGGATTCAACCCAAGGAGTATGACTAGAGATATTTAGACTTTTTATAATTACACGTGTGAGTAGTTCTCACCCCACATATATCCCATTATGTCCTTGCACATTCATGCTATGAAATAATCATGGACTTTGTCTTATTATATCAATGAATATATATACATACATAGTAGTACATATATATTACTAGTGAGTTATATAATTAGAATAGATCATCGATATATAACAAAGGTGTCTTATTATTGATAAACAATAATCCTAAAACTATTTGTACATTAGTGACTATTGGTCCGCATTAGCTTAAATAAATGAGCAGAGGGGTGAATGCAGTTACTTGGTTCTTTTTAAGATTTATAAAAATTGTTTCCAAGTTCAGTTTTTAGATGCATGCTGAGTAACTTATGCTGAGAGTAGGTCTAAAATCTATAAATTACTCATCTTTGTTGAACTAGTTTATCTTTAATCTATGTTGAGTACTTTACTCAGCTTGGATTGGTTTTGAAAGAAAAACATATAAATAGAGAGATGATGAATGAGCTAAGACACTATAAATACAGAGATAAGGTATAAGAAAGTTAACACTTGAGATTCCTACCTTTAGTCCTCACATTCCTTTCTGAGCTTTAATCCACTAGTGTTTCTTTCCTTCCTTAGTCTAAAAAGCCTTTACAATGAATAGACACGATTATAGAAAGTAGTTTTCTTTCTAACTACCACTGAACCACATTATAGACCCTTCCTAAACTGTCACTCAGATTTGAATTGAAAGATTGAGAACTAAGGATTTCAACTTATAAAAATCATTGAATCATTTTACAATGTTAAATATAATATGATATTTCTCTATTACAAACTGATTGAAAGATGAATGTTTGCTTTAGAAAGCTTGAATTCTGAATTTCTGAATACTGGGAATAATTAGACAATATTTTAGCTCTTAAGAAATTCAAGGTGATTTACCAAGTTTGAACGTCTGCTTCAGTCTTCTATTTATACTTGAAGGATTTAGAAGTAGTCATTGCAAACTTTTCATCCTGACTTGATCTTTAATTTCTCTTCTCTTTACAGCTTTCGAATTTCTCCATTTGAAATAATTCAAGGACATTTTGAGATAAAGAATATGAATGTTGAAGCGCAAAATTAATCAATTAATCTTGATGCGTCAAAAACTTATTTACTTCAAGCAATTCCGTTCTGATAGATAGGCGTGTGAGATGTAATGTAGAAGCTTGTAATTTGTCCAGTTGTTGACGTTGCAGAGTTATATGGAGACACTGAGAAACGGCTCATATCAGAGTATACCTTTTACATTGGACGCTAGCAAGGATTCTCCAACATTTCGTACTGACACCTTTTGGTTGTGTGGACCACTTGAATATCTTCTTTAATTTCAGCGCTTTTTACTTGAAAAGCATCAAAGAAATATTATGTCTCTTAAAGATAGAGTTAAAAAGCATGGTTGTCATTTTATCTCTACGTGTCAAAAGAACTTTGTTTTTAATTAATAAAAGCTACTCAGCCTCACTCAGATTTTCTTGCACTAAGCCATAACTTAATTAAAACTTAGTAAGCTGAGTTGATTTTCCTTAAACAAACTCAAGTAATCTTGTGTAATTAAGAGTCTACTTAGTACTTAATTAATTTCACTATCCTAGACAGTTTGTTATTTTCAAAAAGTTTTATGTACTGTGAGGTACTATTAACTTGGGTTCAATAATCTCCCCCATTTCGGAATAGGTTACAAACCAGGTAGTAAAATAAATTAATTAAATAAATACTTTATAAATATAGATATGCCTAATAAATGATGTAAGACTCCCTCATGTTGAGTGAACTCCTTAGATAGTATAGGCTCCCCCATACTAAGTGGATTCTCTTCAGTTAGCATAAATCCCTCATACTTAGAGGAATTTCCTTAATCTTGGGACTTTGTCTTACTCAGCTTCCCCTTGAGGTTGGTTTTAGTTACTTCCTGCAACAGTTTATGAGTAGAAATAACATAGCATACATAGCAAGTTAAGAAGCTCTTAACTTTGATAGGATAAACTTTTGTAATATTTTTTCATTGATAAAATAACTTAGTCAATACACAAATTGTCCTATACTAAGTAATTAAAAAATATAGCACTATTACAAGTTTTTCTATTTCTATTCTAAGGCTTTCTACGAGTGTGCTGCTGCTGAGAAGAAGAAGATCCACCACTTTTTGGATTGTTTTGATAGCGTTGTTGAGGACGTTGAGGCCTTTGTGAGTTTGATGATCTATACTATTGAGCCTTCCTTTGAGCATCTTTAACTACTTTCTCCCCCTTTGTTATTTGTGCCTTAACCATTTGTTCAAGATACAAATTAAAGGAGTTGAGAGAAAACTGAAAATCCTCTTGCTTTTCAAGGATGGCTAGTGAGATCTCTTGCTTTAACTGCTCCTTTCCCTTTAGCAAAAGGATGTCTTGATCATTAAGCTCTTGTAAAAGTAAGTGTTGACACCTAGTGAGATGAGCAATTTAGTCGAAGCCTTGGCAAGCGAACTTTTGAAAGCACTATAGGAGACCTTTGAAATTTGATGTAGATATAGTTATCTTCACCTTTTCTTCCAGTATCAACCATCCTTAGGCACATGATGTTCATAGAATTAGCTGTGAACTCCATGTCCCTTGCATCATATATACCATTAGTCATTAATTGGTCTACATTAAGTTGAATATCATGAATACAATCCTTCAGGGCATTCAACTTCTTGTGAATTGAGAGACCGTTGTTAGGGTTAAGGGATTCGGTAGGCCTAGGAAAAAGTTTCTCCATGGCTTCTAGTAAGGCTTTCTATGCTTTCTTCACTGAATTTTCTGTGTTGTTGTTGATAAGTTTGCAGGTTGAGTCAACTTTCTCTTCAAGTGCATTATGTTGATCATAGGCATGTCCACTTTCTTGGCAACTTCATCCATTGATTTCATCACTTTATCAACTTTCTTATCGTAGGAGATCATTAAGGTTGATATTTTCTCCAACAGCTAGCACATAGAATGCTCGAGATCCTTAATCATATCTAATTTCTTGGATAATTCATGGATCTTCTTATTTGTGTTACTCTTTATTTTGGCTTACTCCTCTCCAAACTTATGAAATTGCGTAGTTTGAGTTGCTAGAATAGCATTTGAAAAACTCAATCGTTCAGCAGTAGCATCTATACTACCTTTCACTTTTCCTACCACTGTATTTGCAATGGTAGCAGAAGTTGGGATAGAAGAGATAAGCACATTGAGCTGAACTATAGAGTCAGTCAACCCTCTTAAGATTATAGCCATCTTATCCACGAGGCTTTTTGCTCTTTCCTTAGTAAGATGATTCCTTATAGTGTAGAGGCTCCCTTGAATATTCTTGAATCAAAATAGATGGATTCAAAGGGGATTCTAGAGTGTTCATCAAACATAGGAAGCTTCGTGTTCTTCTTTGCGGGCAAGTTCATCAATTCTTGTGCAAGTAGCACTTGGCTTACTACACCATCCAATTCAACATCATTTTTTAGATTTTGGAATTTCTTCCTATCCAACTCCCTAATTTGAGCCAAAATGGCAGAATCATCCAAGTCCACTTGGACTGGCTTGCGACTGGAGGGAGTTGTTTTATTAGTTGTAAATTTTACCTTAGCAACTTACTCACTTGCTTTTCCTTGCTAAGAGGAGTTCTCAGCTTCAATAAATTCTCTAATCAAAGGGATAGAAGATGGGTTTGAAGAAAGGGTAGGTGTAGAAGTATTTTTTATAATTTGAAAAAAAGTAGAGGTTGGTTTAGATTTAACTAGTGAAGGAATGATTAAGGTTTGAGTATTTAGAGGTGGTAAAGAATGGGTGGTCTTTTGTTGGGAATTATTAGGAGAGAAAGAGATATGAATTAGGGAATTTACAAGAGAAGGATTTTTGGAAGGAGAATATACAATGGAAATAGGTACTTGAGAATGTATAGAGGAAGATTGTTCAAGATTTACAAAAGGAGTTTGTGGATTTACAAAAGAAATGGGGGAAGGATTTTGGTGTACCTATTTGTTGTCTATTTAACCATAGGATGGGTCAGGCTCAGGTAACTCAATATAAGATGGAAGAGTCTCAGTTTGCTGTGTGTGAAGGGGGCTTGGGATGTTTTCCCTAAGAAGAACATATTCTTCCTAGTTGATGAGCGCCATGTCATCATCATCCTCCACGCTACTCACTATTTGAACATTTCTTTTAGAGCTAGTTGTGGCAATTCTCTTTTGTTGAACTCCTCTAGCCTTGGAGATAATTTTTTCCACTTCAGTAGCAGCTCCAGGACTGTTAGTTTTAGGGCCTCTTTGCTTTTCTTGGAGCTACTTTGGGTAGCATCTTCTTTGGCCTCTACAAACTTGCGCTTCTTTTTGCGCAAGCTCTCACCTTGCTCCCTAGCATCCTCTTCTTCTTCCTTTTGCTTTGCCTCAGCTTCCCTTTGAGCGTAAGTTTTTAGTTTCAGCTTATTTCTTCCCTAGGCATGAGTTTGGACATGCATATTTTTTTCCCTTGTTTTTGCTCGATTAGATCTCACCCTTTGAGCCCCAACTTTGGCCTTACGAGAGGTGGGAGCAGAGGTTATTGAAGTTTGCTCCAACTGAGCTGACAAATGAACGTCATCAGCAATTTCTTCACTTGAGTTCTCATAATCCACTACAAATGCATTTTTATCCTCCTTAGACACACTTGAAGGGATCTTCGTTGCTTCCACTCTTGCCTTCTTTAGTTTAACATCTTAAACCTTAGTGTATCTAGTGTAGACTTTTCTTCAACTTGCTGAAGTGCTTGAAATATAAGGTTTTCTTCAATGGGACCATGGTCTCTCCTAGTCCATTGATGAAGCTTGAGATATCCATCCTCATAGCCTTCATGAGGGCAGTAATCATATACCCATAATGGTAGACGCTAGTAACTTTTGTCAAGTGATGAAATATCATCACTGGCCAATTAAGTTGCTTACCTTCTACCATATGGTAGACTACCCACCTATTGAAATAAGTGCAGCTGTTGTGGGACCCCATCTGGAGCATAATTAGCTTCACCAACAATCGATGTCATGCCCTTGCCTCCTAGCTCTACTTAGATGCAGCAATTTCTCTAGATCCATTGTCTGTTGGGAGTTCCCAATCTTCAGGGATAGCCACTACTTCTTTATCTCCAATTCTCCTCAACCTAGTGCCCTTTAATGGCATGTTGAGACGTTATTGATCTCCACCATCAGAACGTTGATAAACCCTTGGATGAAGTAGAGATTAGCATAAAACTTCCTGATTAACTCCTTGTTGGCAAAATCATCTATCAAAAGGAATTGAATGAGATTTTGCTGCATGATTACTTAGTGCATGGTCATGTTCTTCAGTGTACTGTCATAATCTACCTCAAACACAAAACTCATGATTTTCAGGCTAGTAGATCTTGGTGAAGATGGTTCAATGGGGTAACACAACCTTCTCTATAGTGCCATCTATGTGCATAAACATATTTTTCTTGGAAGCACATTGAAGAACAAGGGCTTTCTTCGTGTTTGCCATTTACTGGTTGAGAGAATTTGAGAGATGAAAAATTAGGGTTCTTTGAAAAACGCTTGAGAATTCAAAATTGCAAGTATCCTTCTCTCTCTAGTAAGTTGCCTCTTATATAAGCTCTTTAACTTCAAGATGATACGTGGCACTCTCCCAAACTAAGATCAAGTTTAAACGGTGAAATGAACAAAGATTTAACCGACTTAGTAAAATAGTGAGTTTCAAATTTGGACGGTTCCAATTCAAAGTTTCCTTTCAATAAAGTATCTTTTGAGTTTTTAACCACGAAACTGAACTTACAACATTACTTTAAAAAGTTAATGGGGTTAAATACATGTTATCTCATTTAGCTGAGTCGAGACTTGATTTTAAACACTTTGCTCTTTTTCTTCACATGGAGTTCGCTATTCTTATTAGGTTCTTGAGAACATTGAATTGCTCCTTTGCTAATGGTTTGGTGAATATGTCAGCTTCTTGTTCTTCTTAAGGAACATACTCTAATTTGACATCTCCCCTTAGCACACGATCCCTTAAGAAGTGATATCTTATATTGACATTCTTCATCCTACGAATTGGATTCTTAGATAGGTTAATTGCGCTCTTGTTATTATTAGACATGATGTATGCCCTAGAGACAATTAAGTCAATATATCTTAATTAGTTATAATGTACAAACGGTTTCAGTTTATTAATAATAATAATTAAGGCATCTTTGTTGCTTATCAGTGTTTTCAATTTATTTATGTATCTTGGTGGTATCATATATGTATAGTATTATGTATATGACCATTGATAAGAGGAAGTCTGTAACTACTTCATAGCATAAAAGTGCAAGGACATAGTGGGAGCTATGTGGTGAGAGAACTGCATATATGTATTACTATAAATAGTCTAAATATCCCTTGTCATAGTAACATTGAGACTAGACATCAATGGAACGGATAGACTAGCATGTGTAGGCTTATACCTTGGATTAGATCCAAGCAACCAATCTCACAAGCTGAAGGTGGTACCTTGAGTTAACAAATGAATGTATTCAAGTAATACATTATAGACCGCTAGAAGATAGACACTCGGAAATAACTATATCCATGTTATCATATATGTATAGTATTATGTATATGCGCATTGATAAGACAAAGTACGTGACTACTTCATAGCATAAAAGTGTGAGGACACAGTGGGAGCTATTTGGTGTGAGAACTGCATATACGTGTTACTATGAATAGTCTAAATATCCGTATTCATAGTTGCATTGAGACTGGACATCAATGGAATGGATAGACTAGCATGTGTAGGCTTATTCCTTGGATTAGATCCAAGAATCCAATCACATGAGCTGAAGGTGGTACCTTGAGTTAACACATGAATGTATTTGGGTAATACATTGTAGACTGCTAGAAGACAGACACTCAAAAATAACTATATCCACTTGTTGTTGTCATTTCTTAATGCAGTAGCAGTACAAGTATCCTCAAACCTGAGATACTAGTTACCATATATAGGAGTTGTTATAACTTGGGTCACACTTATTCATACCTTAGCGGTCAAGATGACAAGGATGATTACAGGTATAGTGATGATCATATGTTGGTAAGTCGAGTAGTCAAGATGGGATCCATCGCTCTTGATATTGTGATATAATGGGAGATATACCTTAGGGCCCCTTGTTGAAGTTACACTCATAAACCTGTGATAAGAGTATAAGATTTATAGAATGGGTTTCTAGTCAGTCTTGATATATAATGATTGAGTGGTGTTCTTCGTGAACAAGTCTAATTAAAGGATAGCTATGGCTATTACATGAGCTAACACTTAGTCCAAGCTCAATAAATTAGATAGTACTTAACCTAAGGAGTGTATTGTATTGGTTACTACTGCAAAACCAAATCAAGTCATAAGCATGTGACATTCTAAGTATCAGAGAATCAAAAGCCTTTCCTAGAAAGCCCATTTGATAGTCTATAGCTATTGGGTTCCATATCAGTCTGGAACATTGAACCTAAAGGTTCCCGGATAGGAAGCCAAGTTTAGGTTAACCTCTAGCGGCTCAATACTTTGGGATCCTATGAGGTCATACACTTTGGTTCTTTATTGAGCTAAGTAAATAACCTATAGACTAGGTTTATACTGAGAATATTTGTTTGTAGAATTCGTTGGAAGAATTATTAATTGATTAAACCAAATTAATAATTAAAGAGAATAAGGAGAAAATAGGAAAATATTACACAGAGCAGAGAAAGGGAATTTTCCCGTTGCGAGTGGGTCCCAAATGAACACGGGATGTTCGGAATGGGGCCTGCATGGTTGCCCTACGAGCTAAAAAATGGGGGGTAAGCCCACGCGCTCTAGAGAGTATCAAGCCTGCAAGCATTGCCCATGGTAGCGCTTGCATGGGCTTGCAGCGCAAGCCCGCTAGCGCAATGCTCAGGTAGCCGGCAAGCCCGCAAGCACATTCTTATGAAAGGATCCGTGGGTTAGCTCATAGGTCCATGTAACCTATATGGATAACCAGCTAAGTGGGATGGAAAATTCCCATCCCACTTTGTGTTTGAGGGGGAGTCAAACACTCCCCCTTTTCACTATATATAGGCCTCCAGTTCTCGTTGTTCCTCATTTCAGCTCAGCCTTTCTCTCTGATTTTGACATTTCTTTCTTCTTTCATTGCATGACATCCTTCACGAGTTTCTCCAAACAATGAAGAATTTCTTTAGAGGGCTCTTTTTATTCGAAGAGAGCCTTCTCAGTTTATATTTTCGAGCTGGTCATCTAGCGATCTAGCAGCTGTTGTTTACTAACGGGTTCTTCTTCAATGAGGTTTTGGTCGATGAAAATCCATGTGGATCAATCATGGAGGCTATCCTAGTTTAAAGGCTCGTGCTAACGAAGTTCTGCCAAATTGCTCTAAGGGAATGCCGCAACCAAAAGAAGAAAAGATGTACGCATCAACTGGTAATATTCTAAACTTAGATGCTAGGTTTCTTTTATAAGTTTTATGAACAAATTAGCATGTACGGAATTTTTTTATCTTAGATTATATCAATCATAGCATGCTTAGGAGATCCTTTACGTTAATTTTAAGTTTTGAAATTTCGCCTTGTCATCTTGCATGTTCAATAACTTTCTTGATTAACCAGCAGTGGTATCAGTGCCTTGTGCTATGCATGATTGAATTTAATATGTTAAAATGATATTTTCTATGAATTGATTAAAATATGCTATGCATGACTTAGGTTTCAATTCCTCTTATAGAAAATGATGTGATAACTAGACTAAGGTTTTTCTCAAACTTAGTCTATGTGATTGTCATATAAATTGGCAATGTTTTACCACATGTTTAAATGCTTTAATCGAGGGTGGTCATCCCTTACTTCACTGCATTAAAGAATGAAATCTTTAAATCATAGTTGTCCATCATACAAAGAGTCGAAGTGATCATGGTTATTTTGGCAAGGATTGGACTTGGCTGCTCATTCACTTTTAGGGGTCCTCTCCTACCGAGAAATCTCCATCAGTATTAGATTCAAGTGTACCCAAGGAACTTTTATAACTTAGTCGATTTCAAGTATGGGAATTTGATTCCGCATATTATTTTACAAATGTGGTTTAAGTTGTTAAATTATTACTTGAAGACATAGGTGCAATGACTTAAACATAGACCCTATTTATTTTGCATGCAATGTGGAGTCTTGGCATAATTGAATGATTATGATATACCAGTCCTGAGCATGTTCCCTTAGAGTTAATAACTACAAATAGCCCAGAATTACTATTTTCATAATCATATCCATCGTATAAGACCTAGAGACTAGGGCAAGATTAGCAGCACCAATAAAATCCCCACAACAATATTAAGGTAGTATTTATAGTCTTCCCATCATAAGTTCGTGAAACGAACCTTATTAACAGATGTAAGCACATGTATAACATGCCTTCCCTTAACATGTGTTTGGTCATGAGACTATATGGGGTTAATGCCTTATCAAAAATGGGTTAGATGTCCATATTATTGGAGCTAATGTCAGATTGGAGACACATTTGAGGAGTCGTGCAATTGGGTATGCATATCTCGAGAATGAGAACTCAAATGGATTAGTAATTGCATGAGATGCAAATGGACGGGTTCCAACCATGGTTAATTGGTTGAACCAAATTTCTCAAATTTAAGTAGAAGGGGCTATGTGAATGTTGAGAAAATAGTAGGAATTTGTGTTTAATTAAAGACCTTATGTTAAATGCCTATACATATATTAATGTCTAAAAAAATTCTGTCTTATATCTAGGTTGAACAATGAATCCGAACATAAGTCTCTATCCGATATTTGACAATAAATTAACAAGGATCAATTTTGACAACTGGTTCAAAGCACTTAGAAAGGAGCTTGAGAAAAGCCACATGGATTATGTCTTAGATAATTCGGAACCAGTCTAAGGCTTCTATCCAAGAGAAAGAAGTGTATCTTAAGCACAAGAAGGATGCTTTCATAGTGTCACTAGTGATGCTCGAAACCATGAGTTTGAAGCTTAAGAAGCAGCATGAAGGTATGGACCTAAAATCCATGCTAATTCATCTCAGAGGACTTCATGAGAGTATGAAAGTAGAATGGAATGAAATATTGAAATCCCTCTATAACTCTGGGAGAGATGATGGGATCTTGGCCACTGAGCGATGCATAGAATACTTACAATATTCAATGACATTGGCTCAGATAGGAATCGACATAGGTTCTAACCATGACATATAACTTATGATTAAAAGTTTGTCTAATAAATATTCACCTTTTTTGAAAGATTGTCTTATATCAAGGAAGACCAGCAAGACATCTAAGTTTATCTGGAATCTTAGAAGTTTTGAAGAAGGTTTGAGAGCTAGAGGAATAGGTACCTTGGGAAGTAGAACTTGTGTCAAAGGTAAAGGTTTAAAACCCATCAACAAGAAGGTAAAAAATGTGGTTTTTAAAAATGAGTGTTTCATGTGCGAAAGGCCAAGACACTGGAAACGTGACTGCAAGGCTCTGATTTCTGAACAAGTGAAGAAGAAGCAAAGTGAGGCATCAACTTCTGTATGTTCATGATAGAGAGTTTCTTTACAGTTCCCTATGAGTCTAGTTAGGCATTAGATACTGGTTCTGGTACTCATATCCATACTTTTGTGCAGGGATTGCGGAATAGTAAAAGACTTACAAAGAGGGAAATGGACCTAAGAGTTGGAAATGGAGCACAGGATGCTGCAACAATTGTAGGGACATACAACCTTCGTTTGCCTAGTGGTCTAGTTTTAGTTTTGAACAATTACTATTATATTTTTGTTATCACTAAGAATATTATTTCTGTTGCACTTTTAGCAACAGAGGGATTTGAAATTTTATTTTCTAATAATAAATGTCAAATTCAACACAATAATGTTATTTATGCTTATGGAATATCTGTAAATGGCATTTACTTTCTTGATACTAAAATCGAAATTCTAAATACGAACATTGTTAAGAAATCAAGATTATATAATGAGAAGTCCTCATACTTATAGCATTGTCATCTAGGCCATATAAATAAGACTCGCTTAACCAAGTAACACAAATGTGGAGACTTGGGCCCAATGGAATGGGAATCCTATGGTGCATGCGAACCTTGTTTAAAGGGAAGATGACTAAGAAACCTTTCAAAGAAAAGGGACAGCGTGCGACTAGTCTTTGGAAATAATATGCTCTAATGTATGTTGTCCAATAAGTGTTAAGACACATGAGGGTTTCGTCTATTTCATAACCTTTATCGATAATTACTCGTGATATGGTTATTTGTACCTTATGAGGTACAAGTCTGAGAGTTTTGATAAATATAAAAAGATCAAAATTGAAGTAGAGATACATCTTTGGAAAAGTATTAAGACCCTTCGATCTGGTCAAGGTTGTGAATACTTAAGATAAGATTTTCAAGATTATCTAAGGGATAATGGTATTTTATCACAGTGGACACCTCCTTATACACCCCAACATAATGGAGTGTCAAAAAGGAGAAATCGAACCCTACTCGATATCATTCGATCCATGATGAGCCAAGAAGAACTCAACAGATATTTTTGGGTTATGCACTTGAGAGTGTAGTTTATATTCTAAACAAAGTGCCCTCTAAATCAATTGATCAAACTCCATATGAATTATGGTATATTAAAAAACCTGCTCTTTCTCACTTGAAAGTTTGGGGATGTCCTACTTACGTAAAATGGATGAGTTTTGATAAGCTGGATGCTAAGTTTGATAGGTGTCTGTTTGTAGGTTACCCTAAGGAGATTATAGGGTACCCCTTATTTGATCCCAAGGAACAAAAAGTCCTTGTTTCCAGAAATGCTCAATTCCTCGAGAAGGAGCATATACTTGCAAAAGCTAGTGGGAGCAATCTTTAGTTAGGCACTCGAGAAAATCAAACAAACAATCAACTGATTATACCTACACATGTTACACAAGATAGTGTAAGCATGGAAAAGGCTACTTGTGAGCACGGGATTTTATACCAGCTCATGTTCAATAATGATGGCTTTTCACGATATTTATCCTCGAATCACATGATTTTCGCCATCCGACGATCTTAAAATGGGATTCTTCCTCGTCTCTAAATTTAAAAGGACTTTAATTCAGAAAATTAAATAAAATATACAAAAAACACACAAAATTCGAAAATGTAGCCGAAAACCGAATCCGGAGCATGCCTCACCGATAATTGGAGAGGCACGGCTCGCCAGAAGGCTTAGCGAGCCTCACCAGGAACCTGGTGAGGTACGCCATGGGTCTGGCAAAGCTCGCCAGACCCTGGCAAGGCTCGCCAAATCTTGGCAAGCTCGCTAGTGAGTTTGGCGAGGTCACCAAACTCTTTAACGACCCGCCAAACTTTTTTTTCCTTTTTTGGATATTCTGGGATTTTTCTATAAATAGTCGGAATTTTTTGGATTGAAGGGGGCTTGAAAATTCAAAGAAAAATTCTCTCTTTCTGATAAAAAAAATACAAACAATAATTTCTTCTTTTCTTCTAACATTTTCTTGGATCTAAAACACTTTTGGATCCCAAATCTCTTCATCTTTTAATCAAATTTCTTCATCTATTTTTTCTTAAATCCTCAGATATTCTCAGGTCTAAAACAAATTTAAAACCCGAGTCTGATTATCTTTTTGGATAAATAAACACTTATTTGTCCACATTAAACTATAATTAAACCAAAACGAACGAGGAACACTCCCGGGGATTGAACGGATACGTCAAAGTGGATTCATACTGCAAGGGTCAGCCTCTGAGTTCATAGAACTGCGGATTCCTTGCTTTCATCTGCTTCATTTCTTTCTAATTTTTATTTTTGACCTAGATATTATTTTTATTCCTTATTATTGTAAATAATGTTGTAATTCTCTTCATCTTTTATTTCTTTTTAATTTTTATGTTTGAATACCCCCACGAAGGGAATAAAATATATTCTTGGATAACAAACCTCACCTTGTGCCATGCGGTCATTTTCACTAATAAAATTGACCAACATACGTGTAAATAAAAATGAATTATTTTTATTTAAAATAACAACTTTAAATCGTCGATGTTTTAATTAAGCCACACGGCCTTGCTAAAATCAAATCGAACATATGTGATATCCCCTATGCTAACCCTTGTGGATGCAGGCTAGATGTATGTTTAGAATTTTATTTTTCCTTCGGGTATTGCACATATTTTTATGGAAAATGTAATTAATAGGTTAGCGGGCAGTTGCATCCCCCGATTTTTTGGAAGCCTTGTAATCTTTATTTTTCGCATTTACTTTCCGCATTTATTTACTGCTTTATGGATGATTTGTTATTTCGCATTGTGGATGGTTTATTATTTTGCAATACGTGAATCATGCATATAAAGTCTAAAAATGAACTAAGTGCAAATATGCACAGTTAAGAGAATACGATCTTCTGTACATGTAATATAATGTGATAACATAAGAAATAAGTAACTTATCTCGGACCCGAATCTCTGTGTCTTGGTGGGCCGTCCCCCGGACGTTAAGCCTCACAGGATTCTAATTCCTGGAAAGAACTAATCCAAGCGGTGACTCCACACTAAGAGACGGCGGATCCGGGTTCGAACCGATCTAAAACATTTTTCACCTTCTCTTTCAAACTTTTCCCGAGTCCCACGACCCGGTGTCGTTTCTTTTCAAACACCCCGGTGGATCGCACATAACATCTTCGCACGCTCTCAGCCATTACTCCGTGTCTCTCGCTCACAGTGGTGACTCCGCTAGGGATTTTTCTAAAACTTGTTTTTACAAAGATTTTAGATTTTGGATAAGTGCCGAAAATTATAGATCACATTATTCCATTTTATCTTAATTATGACATGTTCATAAATAACGCATTGCAGTAGAAGGGATTAGCCCATAAGTTTAAGGTACCGTTATTACCGCGAAGCTTTCTCTTGTACTAATCTACCTCCCTGAGAAAAAATAGTACTCGAGCGAGTGGAGCACTTGTTGCCATATCGCATGTACCTCCCTCAACCCATTCGGGGAGAGGCTTGGAGTGTATTTTAGTGCAACAAGAACCTTCTACATCAACAACCCATTTATAACCCTCATGTAAATAAGCCATAGGCATTTTCCCTAGGGTGTTACCCAAACATGCGATCATGCATTATGTTTTCCTGCATTTGTGCTCCTTAGTATCCTCGCGGTACTAAGATGAACCAAACTTAGGATAGAGACTAGCCAAAAACCCTACACGCAGGAGTTGTATGGTTGGAAGTTTGGACATTGCATGCTATGTTCTATGTGTATGCTGCTTTCAATTGGTCACTGAATAAATGTCATGCTAACCACGAATTTTTGTGCGGACACTTGAACGCACACACTCATGATAATGTACATGTCACGATACCAAACCAATATCACATACGCTTAGGCATAGTTGACACTATAGATTGTGTCACCCTAGGATAACATAAAACCACTTAGGAACATCACTTACCCCTTTTCAGCGAGATGTCCACTTAACATCCTACCATTAGCCTGTACATGGTAAACATATCTTTCTTTTACTATGTGATGTACACTTGACATCTGACACTTAGCTCACAAGGGGCAATAACCTTTCCACCACATTACCCATTAGATGTCCACTCGACATCCACCTCACAGCCCTTCCGGGGAAATTATACACACCAAAAGCCCAAACAAGGCAAATACCTACCAAAAACCATTTTTTCCCACATTAAAGGATATACTAGTTGATATCCTAACCTAAGCCCACACGAGGCAAACTTACTTCGAAAGTCCTACTTTACAAAATCTTCAAGGGTATATGCCTCATAGCCGAATAATTCGCCCACACGAGATAATAATTCACGTATCACCACATACCTACAAATACTGATGACCACACAGGTATTCGAAACTCTGCCCTAATTGGGCCAAATAACCAAATCATTCATTAGGTAGTGATATACGATAGTTATTTTCCTTTTATTAGGGTATGTCACACCTCTTACTCGAAACAATTTTGACCTTCTCACTCCATGAGGCCTAGTCATAGTACAAAACCTCAAACCATTAACCTACTACCACACAGGTAGCCTAGTCAACTCACTTACACCACTCACATTTCGATGTCACACCGACATTATACTAATCTCAAATCAAACCCCCGTTGTTGGATTTTCATTTCCACATGTTTTCATTTTTACCTAACGACTAACTTGTTATTTCAAATGGATTGACATACTTGTTATTTCACATCATGGCATGCTAACCCCTTGTGAATGCAGCCATAACATTAAAAATCTTTTGCATTACCCGCATCATGAGTCATATCATGAATCTTATATGCACAGTCTAATATTCTGCTCGTGTATCAAAGGGGCTTGGAAGAGGCCTACTCACTGCCTGGTCTGCGTTTCCCCAATTTTGGCCAATCTAGAAGGGGTTCTGTACACTGACTCAAGTGAGGACTCGGGTTCAGACTCAGATTCAGTTCAACGCACTGTTATGGCCAATCCACGAGAAGAAGGTGCAAGGGAAGATCAACCCATCCTTACAGGATGAAATTCTCAGCAGTCATTGGTGAGAGCCGAGATCGCAACTACCTTGAACGCCTTTACGAATAGTGAACAGCTAGCTACGCTCATTTGCCAACATGTTGGGTGGATCCATAATGCAGTGTCCGGCCCGGAGGTCACCCTCAACAATGTCAATCCAACAAGCAGATATCCTACCTCGCATGCAGTATCCTCAACTCATACTGCCATTTATCAGTTCAGGGCTGGACAAAGTCAACTCAACTAGACTCCAATTGGGCAGCCAGGATATAAATTTGCCAATCCTCCCCAATTCTTCCCCGGGACAAATGGGGCAGCCAACATTTGCACCTAGGCCTTTCTACCAAGGAATGACCCAACACCCTATTCCTAACTAGAGTACATCTGTCGCTTCACAGTTTCAGGAACTTTAACTGCCCCATTTCGTGGTATATCCCCAGTGGTAATATGGCTCTTATCCAAGCGCAGGGAACGCCATCCTCGAACAACCTGGCATAGTGGAACTATGGTAACAGTTGTTGGCCACTCATTGTGGCCATATAAGGAACACGTACCTTGCACAATCGATAATCGAGGATGAAGATAGCTTACCCCCAAACTTCACAATATCGTAGTATGAGAAGTACATAGGATCTGGCTACCCACGCACTTACTTAACGCATTATCAGATGGTGATGAGAGCATTGAGGGTCAGCGATCGAATGATGGCTAAGCTCTTCGTCATCACCTTGGGCCACCTGGTCAATGAATGGTATAGCCACCATCCGCTGGACATAGCTACTAATTGGAATAGCCTTGCTCAAGCTATGCTGGGGCATTATGGTTTCAACTCTCAAATAGAAACCACAATGCAACATCTGGTGTCCATAAGGCAAAGGCAAGGTGAGAACTTCAAATCTTACTATACACGTTGGATGGCCACACAGGTCAGGCTGCAGACTCGTTTGACCCTATCAGAGATGATAACAAAGCTGCTGGATGGTGCACTGCACCATATAGGAACAAATTTGGATCTTCTCTAGATATCAAGAAGTATTTGAGAAGGCAGAGCGATGGAGCACTTCGAATCCATTAATTCTTCTAGGGGGAACTAGCATGAGGAATGATTATGTAATAAATTAGCATTTAGCTACTTAGCCTACGAGGTTTCTTTTGAATTATCTTTGAACAAATTGAACATTGTATATTTACTTGATATATTATCAATGACATCACGCATTCTCATAAACATATACATATTTTTTTAGCACATGTGACACATCATTTCATGAAATTAATTTGGGTATAAATGGATTCCCCGAAAATTCAAATGATTTGACTCTTGAGATAAAGTGAGAGATAAATACATGTACTTAGACAATGTGTGATAGCAATCGCCTCATCATACAATGATGAAAGATCAATGGAAAGATCTCCAAGCATGAAACATCCACTGACTCAATCAAGAGAATGAAGCATGCAAAAATCAAAAGGATCGGAGCTAGAATAAGGCCAAAATGTCAACCAAGCAAAAATGGTGCAATGCCACAAGGAAGGAGTCAGATTGTTGAACACGTCAACAACTCCATCATAACTCCATTCATAAGACCAAACAAATGGAAATGCTATAAAGAAGGAGTCAGATCATTGAACAATTCAACAACTCCATCATAACCATTCATGAGACCAAACAACTGGCGCAATGCCACAAAGAAGGAGTCAGATCATTGAACATGTCGACAACTCCATCACCACCGGTGCAATAACACAAAGGAGTCAGATAGTTGAATAAGTCAACAACTCCATCACACGGATCACCACCATTCATGGGATTATTAAATAAAATACAAAAGATTAAAAGGAGTCAGACCGTTGAACACATCAACTGTTCCTTCACACAGGTTGCTACTATTTGTGGGGCAATCATCATAAGAAATGCCAATGATCAAGATAACAAATGAAGTCATGGACATGCACTACAACAGATCTACCAAATCAACCAAGTCTTACATAATTGCTATCATGTATAGGTGAAAGAAATAAATCTCTAAAAAGTAGTACAAATAAAAAAGTTAAATTTGTATTTAGCTTGTCAATTAACACACAGTTAGTTAAGCAAAAATTAGGGCCTATTTTCAAAACACAAAAAGAATAGTCCGTTGAGTTGAAAACCCGAAAAGGGCGACTCAGGTAAAACTTAGGACATCGAGAGAACCACATTAGTTAGAAAACCTGGGAGGGCTAATTAATGATAATAGTCAAATCATTTGAAACATTAATACCCTTGTTAAGTTCATCAATGAATTGTCATTTTTGCTTAATCTTTATGCATATGCTTATTTTGATTGCTTGCATGCCAATGGTAGAATATCGCAAGTAAACATCCAAAAAATGAAAAAGCGAAAATAATGAAGAAAAAGTCTGCTGGATTGAAAACCTGAAAGGGCGAAGCAGGTAAAAATTAAGAAGAGGTTCGATATATTGAAAACCCGCAAGGGCGATCTATGTAGAAATTAGAACCAAAGAAATATCAAATTCATCATCTCCTCTTCGGAATGGTACGAGGCATCATATACCTTCAATACTTCAGGCAAACGGCTTCCAAGCGATCATAGCTGACACAACGTGGGATCAATGATTCATCCAGACTTTCCTCCAATCAGATCCAAGCTATGAACTGGAATCTAATACAATGAAACCATGGTCATCGCTTCAGGCACAAGAGAAGGCTCTTCACTGAATGAAGCTCACGACACCTACAATAGATGAACATACATCATATGATAAAAATTGTTCATGCATACATTACATTTGCATCACATCATTTATAGGTAAAGACGATGCCAAACCGGGGTAACACTATCCTGATAAATAAGAATCCCCACCTCTACATGATGAACCTACAAACAAGACTATGGCCCACTCAAGCCTAAAGTCAACGTTACAACGCCACAAAAGCCTCCTAAACAATGAAGCAGTTTTCGGGACACCCCCAAATTTCATATTAAACCCATTTACTTATTATGTTTTAATTTTTTATTGAAGGGGCAAAAATTTTTGCTTCGCATAAACTCAATCAAATAATTAAAAAATTCACCATCAAATGTATCAACATTATCTTTTCTATGATTTGTTACAGGAAGCAAGTCAACATCCTATTAAGGAAACACAAAACACAACTGAAGAAGGAAACGGTTATCTCAATAGCTAAAGAATGAAACAGTCTCATTTATCAACCGAAGAATGAAATGATTGCCAACCACTAAAGGGATGTCGTAGAAAGAAATGGTCGACCCACCTACAAGGGACACCAAGTACCTAAAGGATTCCGAAGAAAGAAATGGATGACCCTATGAAGATACAGCGCCAAAAAGGAAGGCCTATGTTATCACCAATTGGGAAGAAGAAGTCACTAACCACACTAGTCAGGTATTCCCTCTATCCCTACGCTCTTTTTGTGTGATCATACTAGTTATACAACCAGCGATGATCACACGAGGGGTAGCTGCTTTAATTCAGAATATTAATTAAAAAATATAAAAATAAACAGAAAATTTGAAAACGTAGCCGAAAACCGGATCCAGAGCCTGCCTCGTCGATATCTGACGAGCCTCGCCAGACCCTAGCGAGCTTTGCCAGGTTGTCTGGCGAGCTCGCCAGACCTTTGGCGAGGCAGCCTCGCTAAAGAGGCTGGAGAGCTCGCCAAACTCTTTGGCAACCCTGCCAAACTTTTTTTGCCTTTTATGGATATTCTAGGATTTTTCTATGAATAGTCAGACTTTTTTAGATTGAAAGGGGCTCGAAAATTCAGAGAAAAATTCTCTCTTTCAGATAACAAAAATACAAACAATAATTTTTTCTTTTCTTCTAACATTTTCTTGGATTCAAAACACTTTTGGATCCCAAATCTCTTCATCTTTTAATCAAATTTCTTTATCTATTTCTTCTTAAATCCTCTGATATTCTTGAGTCTAAAACAAATATAGAACCCGAGTCTGATTATCTTTTTAGATAAATAAACACTTATTTGTCCACATTAAACTACAATTAAACCAAAATGAACGAGGAACACTCCCAAGGATCGAATGGATACGCCGAAGTGGATTCATACCGCAAGGGTAAGCCTCTGAGTTCCTAGAATTGCGGATTCCGTGCTTTCATCTGCTTCAATTCTTTCTAATTTTTATTTTTGACCTAGGACTTATTTTTATTCCTTATTATTGTAAATAATGTTGTAATTCTCTTCATCTTTTATTTCTTTTTAATTTTTATGTTAGAATACCCCCACGAAGGGAATAAAATATATTCCTGGATAACAGACCTCACATTTTTCCATGCAGTCATTTTCACTAATAAAATTGACCAATAAACGTGTAAATAAAAATGAACTATATTTATTTAAAATAACAACTTTAAATCGTCGATGTTTAAATTAGGCCACACGGGCCTTGCTAAAATCAAATCGAACATATGTGATATCCCCTGTGCTAACCCTTGTGGAGCTTGATGTATGTTTAGGATTTTATTTTTCCTTCGGGTATTGCACATATTTTTACGGAAAATGTAATTAATAGGTTAGCGGGTAGTTGCATCCCCCAATTTTTGGAAGCCTTGTAATCTTTATTTTCCACATTTACTTTTCGCATTTACTTACTACTTTATGGATGATTTATTATTTTGCATTGTGGATTTGCAATACGTGAATCATGCATATAAAGTCTAAAAATGACCTAAGTGCGAATATGCATAACTAATAAAATACGGTTTTCTTTAGATGAAATATAATGTGATCACATAAGAAATAAGTAATTATCCCGAACCCAAATCTCTATGTCTTGGTGGGCAGTCCCCTAGACGTTAAGCCTCATAGGATTCTAATTCCTGGAAAGAGCTAATCCAAGTGGTGACTCAACACTAAGAGATGGCGGATCCAGGTTCGAACCGATCTAAAACATTTTTCACCTTCTCTTTTAACCTTTTCCTGGGTCCCACGACTCGGTGCCTTTTCTTTTCAAACACCCCGGTGGACTGCGCCTATCATCTCGGTGCGCTATTGGCCCACCACTCCGTGTCACCCGCTCACACCATTATAACACTAACATTGCGTAGGTTAGGCCAGGCTCCAATCGCTCCTGAGCGATATGGTTTTTCACCACTGATGATAAACATCTCTTCCTCATGAAAGATGATGAGCCTAGGACTTACAACGAAGAAATGGTAGATTCAAAATTTGATAAATGGTTAACATTAATGAGGTTAGAGATGGACTCCATGTACAAAAATAAAGTCTAGAACTTAATTGATGCTCCAAGCGGGATTAGGCCTATAGGATGAAAGTGGGTTTTCAAGAAAAAAACTGACATGGATGGTAACATAGTTACCTATAAAGCAAGGCTAGTTGCAAAAGGAAGCATTGACTATGATGAAATCTTCTCATCGATGGCCATGCTGAAGTCTATGAAGATACTCCTTACCTTCACCACTAATTATGATTATGAGATTTGGTAGATAGATGTGAAATTAGCATTTCTTAACGGGAATCTGGATAGGGATGTGTATATGGCACAACCCAAGGATTTTACATCTAAGGATGGCTCTAAGGTATGCAATTTGCAAAAGTCCCTTTATGAACTTAAGCAAGCATCGAGGAGTTAAAATATTAGGTTTAATGAGACAATCCGAGAAATTGGTTTTGTGTCAAACACTAATGAGCCCTGTGTATATAAGAAGGCTAGTGGGAGTGTGGTCATTTTCCTTGTATTATATGTCGATGACATATTACTGATAGGAAATAATATTCCTTTTCTTCAAAGAGTTAAATCATGGTTGTCAAAAAAGTTCTCCATGAAAGACTATATAAAAGCAACTTTTATACTTTGTATAAAGATCTACCTAGGTAGATCCAGAAGGCTGCTAGGTCTTTCACAAAGTACATATATAGACAAGGTTATGGCTAGATTTAACATTGAGTAATCAAGAAAGGGTTGTCTCCCAATGCCTCTCAGGATTATCCTTTCTAAATTCGAGAACACAAGAAGAAAGACTACGCATGAATGGAATACCCTATACCTCAGCAATAGGATCCATCATGTATGCTATAGTATGCACTCGGCCTGACGTGTCACATGCATTGAGCATTAAGAGTAGATTTCAATTTGACCCAGGTGAAAAGCACTAGATGGCCGTTAAAATTATCCTTAAATACTTACGTAGGACTAAGGACATGTTTTTAGTATATGGAGAAGGTGATCTCTCTTTGGAGGGATACATTGATGTGAGTTTTTAGTCTGACAGGGACGATTATAAGGCCTAGTCGGGGTATGTGTTTATGTTAAATAGAGGGGTAGTTGTTTGGAAAAGTTTCAAACAAGATATGACTACCTATTCAACCATAGAATCTGAGTATATAGCTGCTTTAAAAGTGGCTAAGAAAGCTTTCTGGCTTAAGGGATTTATTGGTGATCTAGTTGTGGTGTCCAACATTGTAAATTCGATTGTGGTACATTGTGATAAAAATGGGGCTATTGCTCAGGCAAAGGAACCACGATCTTGTTAGAGAAATATACATGTACTCAGAAAGTACCATCTCATTCAAGAGATAGTAGCTAGGAAAGATATAGACTTAGAAAACATCCCAACAAATTAGAATCTAGTGGATGGGCTAACTAAGCCATTGACTCAAGTTAAACATAACCAGCATGTTAAAGAGTATGGCATGAAGCACATGGGTAATTGTCTCTAGTGCAAATGGGAGATTGTTAGACAAGATGTATGCCCTAAAGGCAATTAAGGTGATATATCTTAATTAGTTATAATGTACAAACGGTTTCAGATTATTAATAATAATAATTAATGCATCTTTGTTGCTTATCGACTTTTTCAACTTATTTATGTATCTCGCTGGTATCATATACATATAGTATCATGTATATTCACATTATAAGAGAAAGTCCATGACTACTTCATAGCGTAAAAGTTCAAGGACATAATGGGAGTATGTGGTGTGAGAACTGCACATACATGTTACTATGAATAATTAAAATATCCCTAGTCATAGTTCCATTAAGATTGGACATCAATAGAATAGAAAGACTAGCATGTGTAGGCTTACTGCTTGGATTACACCAAAGTAACCGATCTCACTAGCTGAAGGTGGTACCTTGAGTTAACACATGAATGTATTTGGGTAATATATTGGAGACCGCTATAAGATAGACACTCGAAAATAACTATATCCATGTTTTGGTGTCATATCTTATCGCAATAGCAGTATAAGTATCCTCAGACCTGAGATACTGGTTACCTTATATATGAGTTGCTATACTTTGGGTCATGCTTGGTTATACCCTAGCAATCAGGATGATACGGGTGATTATGAGTATGGTGATTATCATATGTTGGTAAGCCGAGTAGTCAAGATGGGATCCATTGCTCCTGATATAGTGATATAATGGGAGATGTACTTAGGGCCCCTTATTGAAGTTACACACTCATAAACCTCTAATCAAAGTATAAGATTGATGAAATAGGTTTCTAGTCAATCTTGATACATAATGGCTGAGTGGTGTTCTTCATGAACAAGTCTAATTCCAGGATATCTATGGCTATTACATGAGCTAACACTTAATCCGAGCTCAACAAACTAGATGGTACTTAACCTGATGGAAGGAGTGTATTGTATTGGTTACTACTTCAGAACCGGATCAAGTCACAAGCATGTGACTTTCCAAGTATCGGGGGATCATACACCTTTACTATAAAGCCCATTTGATAGTCTAGAGCTATCGGGTTTCATATCGATCTGGAACACTGAGCCTAAAGGTTCTTGGATGGGAAACCAAGTTTATGTTAACCTCTAGTGGCTCAATACTTTGGGATCCTATGAGGTCACACACTTTGAGTCTTTATCGGACTAAGTAAAGAACCTATAGATTATGTCTATGTTGAGAATATATGTTTGTCGAATTCATTGGAAGAATTATTAATTGGTTAGAAGAAATTAATAATTAAAGGGAAGGAGAAAATAGAGAAAAATTACACAGAGCGGATCAAGGAAACTTTCCTGTTGCAAGTGGGCCCCAAACAAACACAGGTTGTTTGGAGTGGAGCCTACGCGGCTGCCCCGCGAGCTGAAAAGCTCGTGGGCTACTAGCGCGGTGGGTAAGCCCACATGCCCTAGCGGGAAGCAAGCCTACAAGCATAGCCCATGGCAGCTCTAGCACGATGCCTGGGCAGCCAGTAACCATTGGCTTACGGTAGGCCTATAAGCCTATGCTAGTGGGCATGCCTTGTGAAAGGATTTGTTGGTTAGCCCGTAGGTCCAAGTGACCCACACGGCTAACATGCTAAGTTAGATGGGAACATTTCCATCCCACATTGTGTTTGAGGGGGAGTCAAACATTCCCCCTTTTCCCTATATATAGGCCTCCAGTTCTCATTATTCCTCACTTGAGCCCAGCCTTTCTCTCTGAGTTTGACATCTCTTTCTTAGGTCATTGTGCGAGATCCTTCATGAGTTTCTCTAAATAACAAAGAATTTCTTTAGAGGGCTCTTTCTATTTGAAGAGAGCCTTCTTAGTTTATATTTTTTGGTTTGTCTTCGATCGATCTAGTAGCTACAGTTTACTAACTGGTTCTTCCTCAATGAGGTTTTAGTTAGTGAAGATCCGTGTGGATCAATCATAGAGGCTATTCTAGTTTCAAAGCTCGTAATAACAAAGTTTTACCAAATTGCTCTAAGGGAACGTCGCAACCAAAAGAGGAAAAGAAGCACGCATCAATTGGTAACGTTCTAAACATAGATTCTAGGTTTCTTTTATAAGTATTATTAACCAATTAGCATCTATGGAATGTTTTAACTTAGATTATATCAATCATAGCATGCTTAGGAGATCCTTTAGGTTAATTTTAAGTTTTGAAATTCCACCTTTCTATCTTGCATGTTCAATAACTGTCTTGATTAACCAGCAGTTATCACAAATAACTTCGAGGCATTTTGGCATTATACTATAATCGTCTAGCTGTTGCTTAATCCATAGCAGTTTTTCTATGCAACTTCCTACTACCATGTACTCATCTTCAGCTATACTTAGTGTAACAGAAGTTTACTTCTTCTTGTGCCATGAGATAAGGCATTCTCAAAGGAAATGGTGTCCTCCTATGCTGCTTTTCCTCTCGAGCTTGTCTCTACCATAATTTGCATATGTGAATCCTCTAGGAGTAAAATCCAAGATATTGGGATACCACAGACCTGCATCAAATGAACATTGCAAGTACCAGAGAATTCTCTTAATAGTTGCTAAGTGAGATTCTCTGGGGTCATCTTTATAACGTGCCCAATAGCACATAGAATATTGAATATCAAGCCTACTAGTTGTTACGTAAAGGAGAGAACCAATAATACCTTTGTAGAACTTGCTGTTTACAGGCTTACCAGCTTCATCCTTACTCAAGATTGTATCAATGGTCATAGGAGTAGCCATTGGCTTTGAATGCTCCATATCAAACTTCTTTAGGACTTCTTTGGCATATTTAGTTAGATTGATGAAGATTCCATATTCACTTTACTTAATTGGTAGTCCAAGGAAAAAGTTAATCTCTCCCATCATTGACATTTCAAATTTAATCTTCATTTGCTTGCTGAACTCCTTGTAAAGCTTCTCATCAATTGCTCCTTCTTTCGTTAAATAAACAGAACTATAGATGCTTTTCTTCTTTCATAGCCTTTGCTGATTAGGAAATTGGTCAACCTCTCATACCAAGCTCTAGAAGCTTGCTTCAGTTCGCAGAGTGCCTTCTTTAGTTTGAAGACATGCTCAGGATTCTTCGGTTCTTCAAATCATTGAGGCTAGAGCACATACACTTCCTCTTGAATGGAGCCATTTAGGAACGGACTTTTGACATCCATTTGAAATAGCTTGAAGTTCATATGGGATGTAAAGGCACATAGAATCCTGATTGCTTCAAGCTAAGCTACGAGACCATAGGTTTCATCATAATCTATGCCTTATTGCTGGTTGTAGCCTTGAGTAATAAGCATGGCCTTGTTTCTCACAACAATGCCATCTTCATCAAGCTTGTTTCTAAAATCCCATTTGGTGCCAATGATTGATTTATTTTAGGCTTAGGAACTAGATCCCAAACATCATTCTGAATCAATGAGATTAAAGTTGGATGGCTCATCATTCTGCTGAGTTGACCTTGCGTCATCACTAGATTATGAACATCATCTATAATACTTTAAATTGGGTGATTGCGATTTATTGGAAGACTCAGAATCTACAAGGGGAGTCTTTATGCTTGGTTGTTGAGGCTGAGGTTGATCTTCTACTTCATTGAAGTTGGTTGAAAGATCTTCAATTATAACTTCCTCAACTTCTTGCTCTTGTGCTGGGTCGGGAACCATAGAGAGTGGAATTATGGGTTGATTCTCTTACTAGTTTTTTCCTTTGTCTTCATCAAATGGTCATCTAACTACATTGTTAGTTTCCTCCAAATCTACATGCATAGAATCCTCTAATAAGCCAATTATATTGACATATATTCTAGTTGTTAGTCAAGTAACCCAAAAAGATACCTTCATCAACCTTTGGATCATACTTTCTTAGCTGCTCCTTGGTGTTTAAAATAAAGAACCTACAAGTAAATGATCTAAGATGACCAATCTTTGGCTTGAACCCTCGCTAAAGCTCATACGGTGTCTTCTTAAGAATAGAGTGAATTATGACCCGATTAAAGATATAACTGTTAGACATGATGTATGCCCTAGAGGCAATTAGGGGGATATGTCTTTATTAGCTATAACGTACAAACAGTTTTGAATTATTAATAATAATCAAAGGAATCTTTGTTACTTATCAATACTTTCTATTTATTGTATGTCGATGTATCATATATGTTTTAACAATGTATAGAGCTTTGATGAAACAAATTCTATGACTAATTCATCACGTAAAAGTGCAAGGACTTAGTGGAAGCTATGTGGTGTGAGAACTGCACATACGTGTTACTATGAATAGTCTAAATATCCCTAGTCGTAGTTTCATTAAGACTGGACATCAATGGAGCGGATAGACTAGCATGTGAAGGCTTACTCTGTGAATTAGTTCCAAGCAGCCAATCTCATGAGCTGAAGGTGGTACCTTGAGTTAACACATGAATGTATTCAGGTAATATATTAGAGACCGCCATAAGACAGACACTCAGAGATAACTATATCCATGTGTTGGTGTCATCTCTTACTGTAGTAGTAGTATGAGTATCCTCATACCTGAGATATCGATTACCTTATGTAGGAGTTGCTATACCTTTAGTCATACTTACTCATACCTTTGGCGATCAGGATGATACGGGTGATTACTGGGTATAGTGATGATCACATGTTGGTAAGTTGTGTAATCAAGATGGGATCTATCGCTTCTGATATAGTAATATAATGAAGATGTAACTTAGGGCCCCTTATTAAGGTAACACACTCATAAACCTCTTATCAGAGTATATGATTAATGGAAAAGATTTTCTAATCAATCAAGATACAAAATGGTTGAGTGGCTTTCTTCATGAACAATTCTAATTCCAGGATAGCTACGGCTATTACATGAGCTGACACTTAATCCAAGCTCAATAAACTGGATGGTACTTAACCTGATGGAAGGAGTGTATCGTACTAGTTACTACTGCATAACTGGATCAATTCACAGGCACGTGACGTTCCAAGTATCGGGGGATCATACGCCTTTGCTAGAAAGCCCATTTGATGGTTCAAAGCTATCGGGTTCCATAACGGTCTAGAACACTAAGCCTAAAGGTTCCCGGATGGGAAGCCAAGTTTAGGTTAACCTCTAGTAGCTTTATACTTTGGGATCCTATGAGTTCACACACTTTAGGTCTTTATCAGACCATGTAAAGAATCTATAGACTAGGTCTGTATCGAAAATACGAGTGGTGAAATCAGTAAGAAGAATTATTAATTAGTTTCACCAAATTCGTAATTAAAATGAATAATGAGAAAATATGAAAAACGTTTCACGAAGCAAGCAAGGGATTTTTCCCATTGCGAGTCGGCCACAATACGAAAATACGAAAAACGTTGCATGAAGCGAGCAAGGATATCACGTGCAAGGATAACCCATGTGGTAGAGACCTACAGGCCGCTTGCATGTAGCATGGGCTACGCACAAGCCCGCAAGCTGTAGCTTGTGTCACAAGGTAAGCCCGCTAGGGCTTACGTCACAAGGCAAGCCCTCTAGGACTTGCCTTGTCGTAACCTGCGGGTCAACCTATACCCTCGTGGTTTACCAGCTAGACATGGGATGAGATTTATCCACACACACCAAAAAAAGCTTTGAGCTTGTTTTCTCTCTGATTTCTACTCCTCTTCTTTTGTTATGCCAGATCCTCCACAAGTTTCTCCAAACAAATTGAAGAGTTCTTTTAAAAGGCTCTAGGTTTAAGTGAGCTTTCGATTTTGGTTTTTGGATTGATTTACAAGTGGTCTAGCTATTGCTATCAATCAACAGGTTCTACCTCTCCAAGGTTTTGGTTGGTTAAGATCCGTGTGGATCCTAGTTTGGAAGCTTGTGCTATCAAAATTGCTCAAAGGGATTGCCACTACCAAAAGAATGATCAAGCACACATCAACTGGTAATGCTTTGATCTTTAGATGCTAGATTTCTTTTATATGTTTTTTAAACCTAAAAGCATCTATGTAACATTTTAACTTTGATTATTTCAATCATAGCATGCTTAGGAAATCTGTAAGTTAATTTTAAGTTTTCAATTTCCGCCTTTCAACCTATGCATATTCAATTACTATCTTGATTAACCAAAAGTGGTATCAGAGCTTGCCTTATGCTATGCATGATTGATAATAATATGTTAAAATGTGATTTTCTATGACTTGATTAAAGTATACTATGCATGACTTAGGTTTCAATTCTAGTTATAGAAAATTATGTGATAACTAGATTAAGGTTTTGCTCAAACTTAGTCTAGGTGATTATCTTATAAAATTAGCAATGTTTTACCACATGGGTAAAAGCTTTAATTAAGGATCATCTTTTACTTCACTCAATTAAAGAATGAAATCTTTAAATCATAATTATCCATGGTATAACGAATCAAATTACCTGTGGTAATTTTGGCAAGGAATGGACAAGGCTGCTCATTCACTTTAAGGGGGCCTCTCCTTCCTGGAAATTACCATCGGTATTAGGTTCAAGTATACCCAAGGGATTTTTATAACTTAGTCGATTTCTAGTATGGGAATTTATTTTGCATATGGTTTTATAAATGTGGCTTAATTTGTTAAATTAAAACATTTGGATATAGGTGCAAAAACTTAAACATGGACCTTGTTTGTTTTGCATGCAATATAGGGTCTTGGCATAATGGAATGATTATAATATACCAATTAGAGCATGTTCCCTTAGAGTTAATAATTCCTAATAGCCCAAGATTATTATTTCATAATCATATCCATCGTATAAGACCTAGACTTGGGCGAGACCAGTGGCAACATTGAAATCCCTACAACAATATTAAGGTAGAAAAATGTCTTCCCGTCATAAGTCATGATACGAGCCTTATTAACGTATTTAAATGCTAGTTACTCAAGATAGTAATAGAACATGCATAAACAGTAAGGTGGAATTTCAAAAAGTTAAAATTAACTTGAGGATCTCCAAAGCATGACATGATTGTTATAATCTAGGTTAAAATGTTCCATAGATGCTTTTAGGTTTATAAAACATATAAAAGAAACCTAGCATCTAAAAGGTTAAAGCATTACCATTTGATGCGTGCTTTATCTCTCTTTAGTTGTGGCGTTCCCTTTTGAGCAATTCCGATAGCATTAGCTTCCAAACTAGGAGAGCCTCTATGACTTGATCCACACAGATCTTCACTGACCAAAACCTTGAAGAGGTGGAACCCATCGATTAATAGCAGTTGCTAGACTACTTGTAAATCAACCTGAAAAACCGAAACTGAAGGCTCACTTAAATATAGAGCCTTCTAAAAGAACTCTTAAGGTTGTTTGGAGAAACTTGTGGAGGATCTCGCACAATAAAAGAAGAAGAGAGAGAAATCAGAGAGAAATAAGCTTAAAGCTTTTTTGGTGTATCTAAATAATGAGAGGGTAAAGCCTATTTATAGGGAAAATGGGGGAGTGTTAGACTCCCCCTCTAACTCTACATGGGATAGGATAAATCCTATCCCATGTAGGTGGGTCAGCCGCGCAGGTAGGGTAACCCGCAGGCTGACCAGCGGGTTTTATTAGGGAAGCCCACCTCCTTAGCTGCAAGCATAAGCTTGCAGCCCCGTGCTGCGGGCATGCGCCAGTAAGCCCACGAACCGCTACCCATGTCCCTGTGAGCTAGCGGTCCACGAGCTTCTCAGCTCACGAGGTAACCATGGGGGCCCACCTCGAACAACCCGTATTCTTTTCGGGGCCCACTTGTAACAAGGAAAATCCCTTGCTTGCTTTGAAAACCTTTTCCCTATCTTTTCATTATTTCTTTGAATTATTAATTAATTAATAATTCCTCTCACTGATTTCACAACATGTATTTTTAGTATAGACCCAATCTATAGGTTCTTTACATGGTCCGATAAAAACCCAAAGTGTGTGACCTCATAGGATCCCAAAGTATAGACTCGCTAGAGGTTAACCTAAACTTGGCTTCCCCCCCCCCTCGGAACCTTTAGGCTCAGTGTTCCAGACTATTATAGAACCCGATAATTCTAAACTATCAAATGGGCTTTCTAGCAAAGGCGTTTGATCCCCCGATACTTGGAACGTCACATGCCTACGACTTGATCCGATTCTACAGTAGTAACTAGTACAATACACTCCTTCCATCAAGTTAAGTACCATCCAGTTTATTGAGCTTGGATTAAGTGCCAGCTCATCTAATAGCTGTAGTTATCCTGGAATTAGACTTGTTCACGAAGAACACAACTCAACGATTATGTATCTTGATTGATTAGAAACCTATTTCATCAATCATATACTCTAATCAAAGGTTTATGAGTGTGTCACTTCAACCAGGGGCCCTAAGGCACATATCCATTATATTATTATATCAGGAGCGATGGATCCCATCTTGACTATAAAACTTACCAACATGTGATCATCGCTATACCAGTTATCACCGATGTCATCCTGATCACCAGGGTATGATTAAGTATGACCCAAAGTATAGCAACTCCCACATAAGGTAACCAGTATCTGAGGTCTGAGGATACTCGTACTGCTACTGCAATAAGACATAACACTAACACATGGATATAGTTATTTCTGAGTGTCTATCTTATGGTGGTCTCCAATGTATTACAAGAATACATTCATGTGTTAATTCAAGGTACCACCTTCTGCTTGTGAGATCAGTCACTTGGGACTAATCCAAGGAGTTAGCCTACACATGCTAGTCTATCTGCTCCATTGATGTCCAGTCTCAATGGAACTATGACTAGGGATATTTAGACTATTCATGGTAACACGTATGTGCAGTTCTCACTCCATATAGCTCCCACTATGTTCTTCCACTTTTACACTATGAATTATTCATGGACTTTGTTTTCATCAATGCACATATACATATCCAAATATATATGATAACAGTGAGATACAAATAAAAGGAAGCACTGATAAGTAACAAAATGCCTTTGATTATTATTAATAATTCAAAACTATTTGTACATTATAGTGAATAAAGACATATCGCCCTAATTACCTCTAGGGAAAACATCATGTCTAACAATCTCCCACTTGCACTAGAGCCAATTGGCCATGTGCTTTATACCATACTCATTAACATACCGGTCATGTATAACCTGAGTCAATGGTTTGGTTAGCCCATTCACTAGATTCTGATCCGTTGGGATGTATTCTAAACTTATATCCTTTTTAGCTACCATCTCATTTACGAGATGGTACTTTCTGAGTATATGTTCATTTCTATGATTAGACTATGGTTCCTTTGCCTGAACAATAGCCCCATTGTTATCGCAATAGACCGCTTTCGGATTTACAATGTTGGACACCACACTGAGATCACCAATAAATCTCTTAAGTCATACGGCTTGTTTAGCTACTTCTGAGGTAGCTAAATACTCAAATTCTATGGTTGAAATGGCATTCATGTCCTTTTAGAAACTCTTCCAAACAACTACCCCTCCATTAAACATAAACACATAACCTGACTAGGACTTATAATCATCCTTGTTAGATTGAAAACTCACATCGATGTATCCCTTTAAAGTGAGATCACCTTCTCCATAAACTAAAAACATATCCTTAGTCTTGCATAAGTACTTGAGGATAGTTTTAACGGTCGTCTAGTGCTTCTCACCTGGGTTAGATTGAAATCTTCTCATGATGCTCAACGAATGTGAGGCCGAGTGCATACCATAGAATACATGATGGACCCTACCACTGAGGCATAGGGTATTTCATTCATGCGTAGTCTCTCTTCTTTTGTTCTCGGACACTCAGATTTAGAAAGGCTAATCCCGTGAGACATTGGGAGATAACCCTTTCTTGACTGCTTAAGGTTAAATCTAGCCAAAACCTTGTCTATGTATGTACTTTGTGAAAGACATAGCAACCTTTTGGATCTATCTCAGTAAATCTTAATACCAAGTTTAAAAGCTGCTTCTCCAAGGTCTTTTATGGAGAACTTCTTTGACAACCATGTCTTAACTATCTGAAGAAAAGGAATATCATTTCCTATTAATAATATGTCATTGACATATAATATAAGGAAAATGATCGCACTCCCACTAGCCTTTTTTATATACACAGGGCTCACTAGCATTCGATACAAAACCAATTTCTCAGATTGTCTTATCAAACCTAATATTCCAACTCCTCGATGCTTGCTTAAGTCTATAAATGGACTTCTACAACTTACATAACTTAGAGTCATCCTTAGTTGGGAAACCCTCGAGTTGCATCATAAACACATCCTTTTCTAGATTCCTGTTAAGGAATGATATCTTCACATCCATTTGCCAAATCTCATAATCATAATGAGCGGCAATGGCAAGGAGTATCCTGATAGACTTTGGCATGGCCACCGGTGAAAAGGTTTCGTTGTAGTCAATGCCTTCTTTTTTATTGTACCCTTTTGCAACCAGCCTTGTTTCATAGGTAACTATGTTACCGTCTATGTCGGTTTTCTTCTTGAAAACCCATTTGCATCCTATGGGCTTAATCCCACTTAGAGCATCAACCAAGTTCTAGACTTGATTTTCGTACATGGAGTCCATCTTCGATCTCATGCCTAAAAGCCATTTATCATATTCTGAGTTATCCATTACCTCCTTGTAAGTCTTGGGCTCATCATCTTCCATAAGGAACCGGTATCGCTCGGGAGCGATTACAGCCCGACCTGACCTATGCAATGTCAGTGTTATAATAGGCTGTTTCATGCTTACACTATCTTGTATAACAGGTGTGGGCATAATCAGTTGACTGTCTTTTAGATCTACTTGAGTACCCAACTCAAGAATGCTCCCACTAGCTTTCACAAGTATATGCTCACTCTCGAGGAATTGAGCATTTTTGGAAACAAGGACTTTCTGCTCCTTGGGATCATAAAATTTATACCCTATAGTCTCCTTAGTGTAACCTACAAATAGACATCTATCAGACTTAGCAGCCAGCTTATATGAATTTATCCTTTTAACATAGGAAGGACATCCCAAACTCTCAGGTGAGAAAGAGTGGGTCTCTTACCATACCATAACTCGTATGGAGTTTGATCAACTGATTTAGAGGGCACTCTATTTAGTATATAAACTACGCTCTCAAGTGCATAACCCCAAAAGGATCTACTGAGTTCTTCTTAGCTCATCATGGATCGAACCATATCGAGTAGGGTTCGATTCCTTCTTTCTGACACTCCATTTTGCTGGGTTGTATAAGGAGGTCTCCATTGGGATAAATACCATTATCCCTTAGATAATCCTTAAACTCCTAGCTTAAGTATTCACCACCTCGATAGATTGAAGGGTCTTAATAATTTTCCCAAGCTGTTTCTATACTTTAGTTTTGAATTCTTTAAAAGCATCAAAACTTTCAGACTTGTGCCTCATAAGGTACAAATAACCATATCACGAATAATCATCAATAAAGGTTATGAAGTAGACAAAACCCTCATGTGTCTTAACACTCATTGGACCACATACATCGGAATGTATTATTTCCAAAGTACAAGTGGCACGCTAACCCTTTCCTTTGAAAGGTTTCTTAGTCATCTTTCCTTTTAAACAAGGTTCGCACACACCATAGGAAGCCCATTGTATTGGGCCTAAGTCTCCACATTTGTGTTACGTAGTTAAGCGAGTCTCATTTATGTGGCCTACATGGTAATGCCATAAGTATAAGGACTTCTCATTATCTAATCTTGATGTTTGAGCCACATCTATCATCATCTAATGAGCTTGTTTAGTTAGAAACATTCTCCTTCTTCAATTCTAACTTCCTCATGAGCTTTCTCTTGACTTTTAAAACTTTCAGTTTCCTCAACTTAAGGTCCTCAACACTGGCTTGCTCTTTGAGTTTATTTCTAAACTCAATCTCATAATACTTGAGTGACTCCATGAGTTGGGTCAAGGTACAGTTGGGAGAATCTTCCTTAAGCTTCTTTTGAAAGAATCATATTTATTGGGTAATACCCTCAATACCATTTCCCTCAATGTCTGCTTACTATACTCAACTCCCAACTCTCTTAGTCTCTTGGATTTGTCATAAATGTTTATAACCAACTCGACTGCTAAGGTGTCACCCCGTAATCTAATGTGGAACATTTCATTCTCTAAACTTTCCGTTAACTTGAGATGATGAATCATGGTTGGGAGATCCAACCCTTTGTATACTTACGCATACCTTAGAAGCATATGGTCTAAAATGAGTTTCCTCACAAACTCATAGCTTCCCTTGTTCTCCCCATAATCATTTATCTCACATGCAAAAGCATTTTTGCCAAGGTGTTTGGGCTAGGATCAGTTAGAACATAATCCTGGTAGTAGTTCTGAAAAACTTCTCTAATAGTCTCAAACCACTCATTGAAGTTATAAACATCATATTTGATGTCGTTAAGAGGGCCAATGTCAATAAGAGTATTTTTGTTAGTGATCATATTCAACTTAGATATAAGATAGAATTTATTTAGACATTAGCATATATACATGAATTTAATACAAGTTCTTTAATTAAACACATAATTTCCTACAATTTTATCAACATTTAAATAGCCCTTTCTATTAAAATTCAAGAAATCTGGTTGAACCAATTTTCCTTAGCATGTAGCATCCATTGTTACTCATCATGACCCCCACTATCACAAATCAAGTCATGATAATATAACCATGGTTGGAACCCGTCCATTTGCATCTCTTGCAATTACTAATCTATTTGAGTTCTCTTTCTCGAGACGTGCGTACCCAATTGTACGACTCCTCAAATATGTCTCCAATTCAGCATTAGCTCCAATAATATGGATAACTAACCCTCTTCAGTTAAAGCACTAACCCCATCTAGTCTCATGACCAAGCACATGTTAAGGGAAGGCATGTTGTACATGTGCTTACATCCATTAATAAGGCTCGTAACACGACTCATGAAGAGAAGACATTTTTCCACCTTAATATTGTTGTAGAGATTTTATTGGTGCCACTAGTCTCTCCCTAGTCTACGTCTTATTCGATGGATATGATTATGAAATAATAAATATGGGCTATTAGGAATTATTAACTGTAAGGGAACATGCTCTGACTAGTATATCATAATCATTCCATTATGCCAAGACTCCACATTGCATGCAAAATAAACAAGGGCCATGTTTAAGTTTTTGCACCTATGTCTACATGTTTTAATATTATCAACTTAAACCACTTTTGTAAAACCATATGCGGAATAAATTCCCATACTAGAAATTGACTAAGTCATAAACATCCCTTGGGTATACTTGAATCTAATACCGATGATAATTTCCAGGTAGGAGAGTCCCCCTTGAAGTGAATGAGTAGCCTTGTCCATTCCTTGCCAAAATTACCATGAGCACTTTGATTCGTTATACCACGGATAATTATGATTTAAAGATTTTGTTATTTAATTAAGTGAAGTAAGGGACGACGCTTAATTAAAGCATTTACCCGTGTGGTAAAACATTGCTTATTTTATATGATAATCACCTAGACTAAGTTTGAGCAAAATCTTAATCTAGTTATCACATCATTTTCTATAACAGGAATTGAAACCTAAGTCATGCATTGCATACTTTATCAATTCATAAAAAATCACATTTTAACACATTACAATCAATCATGCATAATATAAGGTAGACTTTGATACCACTTTTGGTTAATCAAGATAGTAATAGAACATGCATAGACAGCAAGGTGAAATTTCAAAATCTTAAAATTAACTTGAGGATCCCCTAAGCATGCCATGATTGTTATAATCTAGGTTAAAATGTTCCATAGATGCTTTTAGGTTTATAAAACATATAAAAGAATCCTAGCATCTAAAAGGTTAAAGCATTACCAGTTGATGCGTTCTTGATATCTCTTTGGTTGTGGTGTTCCCTTTTGAGCAATTCTAATTACACTAGCTTCCAAACTAGGAGAGCCTCTATGACTTTATCCATACAGATCTTCATTGACCAAAACCTCAGAGAGGTAGAACCCATCGATTGATAGCAGTTGCTAGACCACTTGTAAATCAACCCTGAAAACCAAAACCAAAAGCTCACTTAAACTTAGAGCCTTCTAAAAGAACTCTTAAGATTTTTTGGAGAAACTCGTGGAGAATATCGCACAACAAAAGAAGAAGAGAAAGAAATCAGAGAAAAATAAGCTTAAAACTTTTTTGGTGTATCTAAATAATGAGAGGCTAAAGCCTATTCATAGGGAAAAATGGGGGAGTGTTAGACTCCCCCTCTAACTCTACATGGGATAGGATAAATCCTATCCCATGTAGGCGGGTCAACCACGCGGGTAAGGTAACCTACGGGCTGACCCGCGGGTTTCATGAGGGAGGGCTTCCCTCCTTAGCCACAACCATGGGCTTGAGGCCCAACGCAAGGGCTACCATAGGCAACACTTGGGCGCTTGCAACCCACTAGCGCGCGGGCTGGCCCTGCGTACTTGCTTCCCATGAACTTCTCAGCTCGAGTGGCAGCCTCCCAGGACTCACCTCTAACAACCCGTGTTCTTTTCGAGGCCCACTTGCAAAGGGAAAAATCCCTTGCTCGCTTTAACAACCTTTTTCCTATCTTTTCATTATTTCTTCGAATTATTAATTAATTAATAATTCCTCTCACTGATTTCACAACATGTATTTTTTATATAGATCTAGTCCATGGGTTCTTTACATGGTCTGATAAAGACCCAAAGTTTGTGACCTCATAGGATCCCAAAGTATAAAGTATCTAGAGGTTAACCTAAACTTGGCTTCCTTCCTGGAAATCTTTAGGCTCAGTGTTCCAGACCGTTATGGAACCCGATAGCCCAAGATGATCAAATGGGCTTTCTAGCAAAGGCGTATGATCCCCCAATACTTAGAACGTCACGTGCTTGTGACTTGATCTAGTTCTGCAGTAGTAACAAGTACAATACACTCCTTCCACCAGGTTAAGTACCATCCAGTTTATTGAGTTTAGATTAAGTGTCAGCTCATGTAATAGTTGTAGCTATCCTAGAATTAGACTTGTTTACAAAGAACACCACTCTGCGATTTTGTATCTTAATTGACTAGAAACTCGTTCCATCAATCGTATACTCTGATAAGAGGTTTATGAGTGTGTCACTTTAACAACGGGCCCTAAGGTACATCTCCATTATATTACTATATCAGGAGCAATTGATCCCATCCTAACTACACAGCTTACCAACATGTGATCATCACTATACCCCTAATCACCCGTGTCATCCTGCTCGCTAGGGTATGAATAAGTATGACACAAAGTGTAACAACTCCTACATAAGGTAACCAGTATCTCAGGTTTGAGGATACTCGTACTACTACTACAATAAGACATGACACCAACACATGGATATAGTTATTTTCGTGTGTCTATCTTATGGTGGTCTCCAATGTATTACCCAAATGCATTCATTTGTTAAAGTCAAGGTACCACCTTCAACTTGTGAGATCGACCGCTTGGGATTAATCCAAGGAGTAAGCCTACATATGCTAGTCTATCTGCTCCATTGATGTCCAGTCTCAATGGAACTATGACTAGGAATATTTAGACTATTAATAGTAACACGTATGTGCAGTTCTCACCCCATATAGCTCCCACTATGTCCTTGCACTTTCATGCTATGAATTAGTCATGGACTTTGTTCATCAATGCACATATACATATCTAAGTATATATGATACCAGCGAGATACAATTAAAAAGAAGCACTGATAAGTAACAAAATGCCTTTGATTATTATTAATAATTCAAAAACTTTTTGTACACTATAGCTAATAAAGATATATCGCCTTAATTGCCTCTATGGCATTGATAAGTGTATAATTACACTTAATATCATATTAATTTTATACGCTAAACACTATAGTTTAAGTCATTTTTATACTTCATATAAAAGATTTCACGTGGTATGTAGTTGTTTTTTATGAAAATGCAGATACTAGGTAAGATGTGTCGAACTTACAGATTTGGCTTAGGATCGAAGTTGTCAAAGATCGGTGAAGTTACAAGGAGAATACTGAAGAAAAACTCAACTCACGATTGCGATAATAGTTCACGGTCGTGACTAGTTTTTTTTCAGATTAGAAATCTGCCAATCAAAGATTCATGATCGCGACATGTATATCACTATCACGACATGGACAGTTTTCTGGTATTATCTTCTTAACTACCAACCGCCAGATAAGAATGATCAACTGCCATCAACTACCAATGAAAAGACACTTATCATAAGTCAACCAATCATGAAAAGGTGCATATCCATTGTGGAATAAATCAAAGCTTCTCAACCAATCATAATGAAGAGACGCAATCATTCACCAATGGACACAACCCTTCGTTTGGATAGGCGCAACCCTTCGAACTCTATAAATAGGGCTCCAAACCTTACAATTTCGTGGGTCATAGGGCACCACCAGAGAGGAGAGCATTAGATTGCAATTATAGGGATACATATAGTGTGTGTAGATAGAGAGTTCACTACGTTCATAAGTGTTAGCGAGAAAATGTTTAAGTGATT
>CATIWQ010174681.1:0-54152 GCA_949673415.1 Euphorbia schlechtendalii | reverse complement strand
ATATATATCTATATCTATATGTATGTATGTATGTATGTATGTATGTATGTATGTATATGTATATATGTACATATATATGTATGTATATGTATATATGTACATATATGTATGTATATGTATATATCTACATATATATGTATGTATATGTATATGTTTATATATGTGTATGTATATATATACATATATGTGTATGTATATATATACATATATATGTATGCATATGTATATGTATACATATGTGTATGTATATATATACATATATATGTATGTATATGTATATGTGTATATATATGTACATATATATGTATGTATGTGTATCTGTGTGTGTATGTATATATTGGTTTCTATTTATCTACCTATCTATATGGTACTAATCCATTGATAATAAAATAATTAAATAAGTCTTAAATATATTAAATTCAAATGCATCTCCGAAAAACTTTTTGATAGATGAAATCACATTTTTGAAGATTCTCTTCTAGTCCTCCAAATTTGACAAATGAGTACTCGTGAGCCTCTCGGTGCCATGTTTCTATTAAGAGCGATAAGTTGCAAGATAAGCTTCAATATCCTAGCATAGTTGATTATCTCCATTGTAACAAATTTGAATTTGTTAGATTTGGGGGGAAATCCATTTAGGCTAAACCACATTATTCATGTGATAGCATTTTGTATAGATAGCGGAAGTTGGTACCAAAGTTCAACAGCCAATTCCACTACACTGAGATAATCTTGTTACCATGGCAAGATCCAAAAACCCGGCTTTCCATGACAGAATTAAGCATGTGGAGATAGATGTCTATGTGATCAAAGAACTTGTAGCAACGGCGTTCATCCAAACTGTTCATGTGTGTTCAAAGAAATAACTGGCTAATGTTTTCATTGAAACACTTAGCCATTCACAAATGTTATCATCCCTCATCAATCCGGGAATGATACAAATACAACCAGCTTTATCTTGAGGGGGAATGGTAAGAGAATAAGTTGCAAGATAAAAGCTTCATGTATCTTAACACGACTGCTTAATATCACCATAACAGATTTGAGTTTGTTAGATTTGAGGGGGATCTGTTTAGGCTAAACCACATGATTCATGTGATAGTATTTTGTATAAATAGACCAGTGCTATGTACTTTACTTAGTTAATAGAGAAAATCAAAATGTTCAATCTCTTAGCTCCATCTCTGCATTTTTCTCTCCGTATTCATGGAATCTAAGTTCTTCAGTTTCACATTTTGATTGATTTGACTTTTCAAATTTACTATTTTATCTTTTTAATTAAAAGGTGAGCTAACATAAACTTTTCAAAGTGAAACGAAATCTAACAAAAAATTATTGATTATTAAATTGACCACACATGTACATCTTCTTTTGTAATAATAATATTTATAACTTCAAATAATAATAAAATATATTAATAGATAACCTTACATTTATTTATTATATTTTTTTTATTGTTTTCGTATTTGAGATCAAACTGTATCTCCTCATCTTCGAAAATTCATAAATTATATAATGGTCCTGGATCATTGATGTAAAACACAATTTCCTTAACATATATTTTGATGTGTATGGTAAAACGAAAAAATGAAGTTGATGTAATTTAAACAATATTGCCACGATAATATAAACTTGATGAGACAAATTTAGAGGCTGTTTGAGATTGTTGTCTGAGTTGTTGTCATAGAAATTTTCACTTACAAACTTTTCATAGAACAATATATTTTAACATTGGTTAAAAGATTTTGATTCTTAATAATAATTAATTGTGATCTTTTTACTATTAATTTCCTGAACTTTTTGAGACAACAACCTAAAAAATTTAAAATAAAACTTTACGGAAAAACAACAGCCTGGAAAAATAATATCGAACTTACCCTCTATTGGTTTCAACATAAAAGATGTTAATTTTTGAATTTTTTCCAATGAACTTTTGTATATTTTAATATATAATAAATGGTCTTGGACTCTGTTTAAAAATTAGTTTTATCACTTGTGTTTGTAATTGATTAATAAGCCATATGTGCTGTTGGATTATAATTTAAAATCCAGAGTTTGATTTCCACTATTTTTTTAGTTTTGCAACTTCCTAGCTTGTAATTTAATTGTTTTCATGAAACAAATGTTAGTATTTTAGTGTAATTGGATTGACTAATTGATCAGTGCAATCGTGATATATCATCGAACAAGTCGGGAGAGTGCAGGGTACATGCTTATTAGGGTTCGATCACGATATATACATTTATGTATTGTAAAATTTGGTATATTAAAATTGAATAAGTCATAAATAAGTCAGGTTACAAAGATAACTACCTAACATGTCTTAAAAATCTTTGTAAATCCTTATCATATTTTCATTGACATGAGAGGAATGCAACTGATTGGTTTCATCGTGTTCTAAGCATAGATGTACACTATCAAGAAGAGATATTGAAAAAGGGATAACATCAGTTAATTAACTTTATTTGAACTTTGAAAAAGAATGTTGTTTTACAGATTTTTTTTTATTTAAGAGTGATTAATAATTTTTTTATAGTGATTAGTGTTTTTTTTTTAAAACCTTCGATGGAATATTGTAACTAGGTTGATGCGAGATGCTTGCCTACAAAACACCCATTCATTTTTTCATTAAAAAATCAAATTACAACATTTTCTAAGGGAGAACAACGTTATGTACAATCAAGTAAATTGGTTGGATGAGCAATAATATCACTCTATGTCGAAAGAAAAAGGAATTCTATTACAAAGATAAAGAAAACGACAATAATAAAAACTCGCTAAGAGTAAGTCTTCGTTTCTTCAATCGTCCTCGAAAATTCTCTCATTCTTTCATCTCCAAATATTCCAAGCTGTGAAAAACCATAACGATGTAAAGAACTCCTGAATTGTCCCCCCTGAACAATGACCTCCACCCTATCTAAAACTCATAACCCAATTCCCGGATAATCATCACGAGGCCGAGAAGGTGAAATAAATCGCACTGAACATTCCGAGCACTCAAGCAGTGGAAAAGAGCATGATCCATGGATTCTAATTCATCACAAAACGGGCATTTCGATTCTTCTATGCACCCTCTACGAAATAAGAAAATTTTCGATGGTAATCTTTTGTGAAAAACTAACAATCTAAGAAATTTTATCTTTGGAATTAATCCCGCTCGCCAAATTATATCAAAATCAATCCCCGCTTAATGATTCCTCGATTTATAGACACGAACAATAATTTACCGCCGAATACTCCACGGGACCTCCACCCTTCCACAAGACGACGTCAATAATCCCACCTTGCAATCCAGGCAACAGCCCCGACGTAACATCAACCTCCCCCTGCAAAAATTCTGGTTAGATTGGCAAATCCACTCTCGAATTTGTAAGCAACGATTCCGATTCGATATCCTAAGGTTCCGCTTCCAAAATGGCCTTGAAAAAGGGGTTGCCCCAAACAGAAAGAAAACAACCCTCTACAACCGTGCATTGTTTCTGATTGCACATTGAATAAATATCCGCAAATAACTCAGCTAGGGGGACATTCGCGATCCAATTATCATGCCAAAAAGAACTCTCTAACCCATTCCCCACGTCTACCCTCACATTTGATTTGTACACAGACCACAACTTCTCATTAGATACATAACAAGAAATAATGCCTTTGCATATGTGCGAAAGATGCCTTACATCTAAGCTATGCAAAACTCCCCATGTCAACATGTCATATCTCCTCACACAAATATCATACCACAACCTCTCGTTCCCACCCACCCGAATTTTCCAAATCCACTTCAAAAGGAAGCTGCAATTCACGATCTTAATGTCCCTTATAAAGAGCTCACCTTCACTCCATGGTAATGATACCTTTCCCCAATTAACTATGTTAACTCTTCTTCCTGAAATATCACCTTTTCAAAAGAAATTTCTCATAATTTGAATAATTTTACCATTCATCTCGGAAGGTAACTTGTAAATCAAGAGCAAGTAGATGCGTAAAGAGGCTAGAACCGGTTTAATGAGGACCACTCTTCCACTATGAGACAAACATTGGCCCAACCATCTTTGAAGCCTTCCATGAAATTTTGCTATCAACGGATTCCAACTTGAGATTGGGATTCGCTTATAGCTTAAAGGAGCCCCCAAATACACCATCGAAAACTTCTCAACTTTACACCCCAAAGTTTCCGCAAATCTATTTAGATTCGATCATTCATATTTACCCCCATAAGAGAGCTCTTATGAAAATTGATACTAAGGCCCGAGATTACCTCAAAACAACGGTGATTTCTTCGAACTATTGGAAGTAAGGTTTCATTTGCCAGAATGAAGCATAAGGTATCGTCCGCAAATTGAAGTAAGGAAATATCGCTTGTAGAACCATCAACTCAAAATACCGGTGACAAGCCCTTTCAAATCCCTTATCAAATAATTATTTCAAACCCTCAACGACCAGTATAAAAATAAATAGAGACATCGGGTCCCCTTGCTTAACCCCCCTCTGAAGCCGAATCGGGTCACTCGAGGTCCCATTGACCAAAATCGAAGTAGAAGAGCCATCTCTACAACTAGCCAACCATTTAATCCACATATGGTGAAACTCATTCGTCGCAACACCTCGTCAATGAAGTTCCAAGAAATGCTATCGTAAGCCTTCTTAAAGTCAAGCTTTAAAGCTAAACATGAACGTCTACTAAAATGAATAGAGTGTAATAATTTCGATGCGATCAGTGTCTTAACTTAATGATTAATGTTATAGTTGGGTAATTTAAAGATTTTGTGTTCCAATCATATCTAGGATGTGTATGATTTTTCGTACTCTTCAATGTAAATTTAGTCGTGCAAGTTGTATGAATTTTTTTTCCATGTGTCATTAATTGGTATTCTCAAAATATTTATAAAAATATTTTTACTCGGAACTAAAATAAGCTATAATCATATAAAAAAACATTGTCATCACATATCATAGTATTATGCATCATAGTTTTTTTTTTTTTGGTCAATGACACATTTACGCAAGTATAAATCTCCACAATAATTCTAGAAAATCAAGATGAATGTTGCCCTTTTTTCCCAATGAAAATGATGTAACGTAGTTAAATTATACACACGTACATGGGAGTTATTTATTGGGTGTGGCAATTGCTTTTCGTATAATCAAATCTTTGCAGTTGCATTATAAATAATGTTGCCAAAAATGTCAAACATTAGCAAGGTTGATGCATGCACACGTGTCGCACGATGCATACGTGGTGTTGTGAGAAATTAAGAAACCTAAACTTGATTGGGCTTTGTTAGGTTGAAATTTTGGAGCCCGCAATTAATATAAAATAGTATTTCATGTTATTTAATAGAGTTTATATTAGAATTGTGGGTTTATTTTGGAGGCCCACTTCAATTCCTTGAGCATTTACTATTAATGGGCAATGTTGCCAGCTGTCCCTAATGAACGAATATAATTAATCTTATATTTTTTTCAGGTATTTATAATATTTTTATACAAATGAATCGAGTATTTGACGAGAAAAAAACACAATTTTCCATTTATATTGATAAAACCAAATAGCACATATGGAGCCTAAAGTAGTAGAGAATCAGAAACAACAGAATTCCCTGACCATTATTTCCAAGTAACCGTATATAATTTTTGATTTGTTTTTCTAATAATAATCATTGATATGTAAAGTAATCTCTCAACACACATGTAATTGTGTGTTTGAGAGAATATTATCCTCGTCAATGATCATAACCCATGTTACAACACTTTATATAATTGAGAAAGTTCACATGAAATCAAGTATATTAGAATACCATGTTTTATTAGAAGTTTCATGTCTCATTTATTGAAAATTGAGATACATGTAATTAAATAGAGTAGGTTATTATAAATTAGCTGACTTTATGTAATTGCTACGTGTCCACCAATTTCTGTGAGTAGAGGAATGAGCTGTAATTGCTACGTGTCTACCTAATTTTGATAAAAAAAAAACAACTATTAAAATGGGGGAGTGAAAATAATGTAGAAGATAAATAAATATATAAATGATCAAGAGTTGAGATATAGACACGTGTGAGCATATAGGGCCTACATTATCTTTAGAAAGCACAATTCAGTGTTGACCTTCCACACATGATAAGATAGTGCCGTAATACAGTCAAACCTTTGCTACGTGTTCACAATTCGTTTTTACAGTAATAAATTTTGATTGGATTATACAGGAATAAATACATTTTATCTACTTTGTTATTTGTTATTTCACGTTCTACTTAGATTTTTCGTATTAATTGTATGTTTATTTGATGTATGATCTATTTCATATTAATAAATTAGATGTTAATTCAATGACATAAAAAATATGAAATAATTACCTTATCATTTGAAGAACGAGTATGTTTCATTGATCATGCATATAATTATCGATTTTCAATAGCCTTTAAATTACCTTATTAAAATTCTAAGTGTCAGGTATCAAATAGGTCAGAATTGAATATGCTAAACACCAAATAGGTTATTGTCAAAATCGATTTTTTATCCAGTAATTTAGGGACCAAAAGAGTATTTGAGTTGTAAAACAAACTTCAAAAGGGTATTTAAGTCGAAAATATACCTAACAATGTTATAAGACCTTGCCCAAACCCGACTAGTTGGACCGGTATAACCCATATCCTATGACAAGATTGAACCGAATCATGTCAAAATCCATTATGCATCTAATCCGTTAATTACCCACTAACCCAATCGATTGGATCGGTGATCCGACGACCCGGAATGGGCTAATAGATCAATAAATTTTATTTTCTTGTTAAAAATAAATTTTATTGTTGATTGTTTTTAAATCTATTAAATTCTAAAATGTAGACGATTTAGAATTTAATTAGATTTTAATTTTCCTCCATCTTTATTTTTTGAATTTTGATTTCAGATATTTTTGAAAGAGAACGATTTAATTTTTTTATTACTCTACCTATTCATAAAGGTATAAATGATGGCTTTTAAAAGTTAATTGTTTATAATCTCAAAAATTTAATTGAAATATTATTTGTTTTACCTTTACTTTTCTTTATCTCATGATAAATTAAGTTTATAAATTTTTCAGTAAAAAATAATTAGTTTGTTAATTAATAAATAATGATAATAATGTGTAAATAGTAAAATGTGGAGTAATTGTTCTTATAAAAAATAATTAAACTGTGTTTTATTATTCTTAAGTAATGATTTGTTATAAATATATTATTTTTATACTTGTAACTAATAAAAATTATATTTTTTTAAAATCTTATTATACACCGATCTTTGACATTTTCATACCTGTTCGAGAGTTCGGATTAGATTTGACAACCATGATACCTAAAGTAGTTATTCATTTATCATTCATCACAGTAATAAATTTCATTGGTTTCAACGCCTAATCCTTTCATTCCTGATATTGTTATGGCTATAGATATATAAATATGAGTTCTATTGTGAAATTTTTTGGAAGTAGTTAAATTGTTTTTATTTACACTGATATAATATTATTTGAAATATAATTCACTAATTCTATAAAAAAAATCACACAAACGTCACTTATATCATCTTAAGACTTAAATAAATTAAGGAATATTATATTGTCAAATGTATATATTTGTTGAGATTTACAAATATAAACTTTGTTTTGTTGCATTTAAAAATGCAGTACTATTATTTATAAGTTAGCAAACTCATTTTTGTGACTGCGTCGTTCAATAACTAAAAATCTTCCATCCAACACACGTTAAAATTTATTCAAACCTCTGTATTTTGAAAATAAACTTCTTACAAATTCAAAAGCTTAGGTATTTTACAAATTAAATAAGGTTATTTAATCTTTTTAAAACCAAATATGTAAAATTGTCAGAAAAATCTCAAAATAATAATATAAAGATTAAATATACGAGAGAAAAATTATGATATTTCACATATTCAAGTTGAAATAATGTCATATACGGTACCTTGTTTTTACTTGAGAAGTCAACTTTTTTTTGGTTCTCATCACCATCATACCAATCAATCACAAAACTCATCCAGTCACAAACTTATCCAACGATATTAACAGGTAAAGTAAGGTTACCTTTTTCAAAAAAAGAGTTAACTTTATATTAAAGAAAAAAACAGCATGAAAAACCTAAAATTACATGTTCACATATAATTTAATTCCCGGCATGAAAGTAAAACAAATAAAAAATAAAATTATTTATAATTATTTAAACCAACCTTACCAAAAATTAGTAATTTAATATGAGAAACTTACCTACACAATTTAAGTAAAACTAAAATGAATTGCATAGTTTTAGAGGTGTACATGTTGGGTAAAAAGACTCGGTATACTAACCTTAATGCTTCAATCTACTAAGAAAACAAATCTCTGTTATAGTAAAACAAATAAATCTCAAAACCATTTGTTTACTGTAAAACAAGGTTCTCATCTTTAAAATGTTACATCAAAGGAAGAGCTACAAACGCAAGTATCCTTTTAAGAAATGTTTTACGTGTATAGATATGAGAGATTGTGAGTTCGATAAAAAATCTCTTCAAAATTTCATATTTATAAAAAAGGTTAAATGCATATTAACCTCCAAACTTGATAACTTTCCCTGAACTTTTAAAGGTTCTAATTGATCCCTTGATCTTGGCAAAATGCACCAATTCGCCACATTGACAATGTGTGCCAATTCTGAAAAATAGCATATTTAAAAAGTTAAACCTACCAGAAGTTGAGTCTTAAAATTAAGAGGACAATTTGGTAATTTGGTGATAACAAACTTAACTAAAAAGTTTTAATAATAGTTTTATATTATTGTTTGAAACTTTTAATATCAATAAATTTAAAGTGATTTTAATACATAGGTTCACTTATACTATGTGATAGAATCAATTGACAAAAATAAATTTATTTTGATATGTATCATTTAGTTGTAGTTTTCACATTAATCTTAAATTTCAAACTATTTTTTCAACTTACAAGTATATGTATTGAATTGAAATGAATTTATTTTAATGTAAATATATAAATAATACTGGAGTGAATATAACTAAATTAAATGGAAAATAAATTAGGATCATATAAATCAATTCGTCAGTGGGTCGTGGTTGACATAGAAAGAATGTAATACAAAAGCAAATCCACAGTTGGGCTGGAAACCAGAAGCTACAAATTAAAAATTGAATGCAGAAGATATAAAATTAAATTGATTGATCGATAGTGCCATCTATTTTCTTAGATATATATTTTGTTTTAATTCCTCTGACAGCACTGTGTCAAACCATTGAGCAAACATGCAAGCTAATTAAGTAGCTTCCCCACGTCAAGTGGCACAAATTGATCCTATGCTTTCGTTTGTCCACAATTTAATATTAATATTAATGATAATTCCAATTTTTTTTAAACAAACATTCACATAGTATTAGACGAAGTCATCCTCGGATTCATAACATATAACTACGTTTCAACTTCTTATTTCTAACTTAATGCATTCATCTTATAGCCAGGCTCTTGTTTTTCTCGCAATTAATAATCACAACTTGTAATATTCCTGATTTTGAGCTAATTATCATGAATAAATTGAATTGTATCTTAGTCTTAAATTCAAGGGCTCCTTCTAATAATTAATTTAGTCTCATTAGTTCTTTGACTTATGAAATATCCTCAACTTGTTCGCTTAGTCCCGTTACATGAAAAATTCTAAATCATCAAGTTGCTAGTTATTATAGCCACAACCTTCCCGACATATATTATATTATATTACGCATAAAATTAAACACCAAGAGAGAATAATGAACTCTAATTCTTTTAAGAATTATGTCCTGAGTAACCCAATTGACAGAAAAATTCTTCGATTTGCTAAGATGGACTGACAAAGAGAGAATCATATACTCTCCCTTTAAACTGAGTTCCATTGCCCGAAATTGTGATTTAGTAACAGAGAAATATGAGAAATAATGTCATTTAAAGAAAATTGAAATGATTAACAGAACAAGAATTTGACTAGAATTGTAAATATTTTAGCAAGAAAAGAGTAAGCGTAGAAATGGTGAGTGATTAGAAGGGAGACGAGTAAGATGAACATCAAATGAAGAATATAACAAGGTTTAGTTCAGATATGAATATGAATAACTATGAATTAATGAGATTACTATGCATATATATAATGAAACTTATATAAGGCGTTATTATGATTGATAATGATGAAAATAGAAATGACTATGAAACAACAAAAAATGAAATATAACTAAAATTAAGTTGGATTAAAAGTAGTTAGACAGGTGTATCACAACGCTAAACAACTTCATCATTAATCGCATATGCTAATGAACATAACTATACCCATTAATAAGGGTTAATGCTTCAGTAGCGTCTATAGTTTCTTTTACATGTCTCATTTCTTCTACTATCAGCTTAAACTTTAAAAAAAGTCATTGCAACCCTTCTAACTTAGCAAATATATGTCACATGTCAGTTTTTAATTGGAGTGATAAAAAATAACATTTTTAAATATCAAACAAACCAAAAGTTGACACATGATGTTTTGGAGATAAACTGAACACTTTTTAAAGTTAAGAAAATCACGAAAACATTTTCAAATTGTCGGGTACAATAGGTGAGATGAGACAAGTTAGAATCACTCTTTGAAGAATAATGTAACTAAGCATTAGTAGTCATACATTAATTTGTATAATCTTATCACATTTGCTTTAAAATTGGAAAATTGTTTTATGTGCATGACTGAATGTCTTTGAAATAAAGCTACATCAGTTCCTGTAATATATAGTATGATAGTTATACATATTTTGCCTATTTTGTCTTTTTTTGTTGAAAAAAAGTTTTCCTAACCATGTACCCAACAATTCAAATTTGATACTCCCTCCGATATTGAAAGATTTTCATTTTAGTAAAAATTTTATATTCTCTTTTGTTTATCATTCTCACATATAAATGCAAATATTTTTTACTAATTTACCCTCGTATTAATTAGATTAGATATTAGGTATATAATGAAATTACAAGGAACCCCTCCATCCAATTTTAATTGGTTTTTTAGAATTTTATCCTAAAATTAAGAGATAGTTCAAAAAGATTAAATTAACCTTTTGTATTTATTACATTAATTAATTGATTAATAAGTTCATGCTAATTAATATGGATAGAATTGGTGAGAGATGAAATAAATCTTTTAAACATAGTAAAATAAATACTTTGTTATTAATATGGATAGAATTAAAAGAGATGACATAAATTCCTTAAACCTAGAGAATGAAATTGATTGTTATTAGTAAGGGTAAAAATAGAAGAAAGAGGGAAAAAAAATTAACAAATGTTAATTAAAAGGTTAAAGAAACAATTAAAACGAGTTGGAGAGAGTAATAATTAAGAAAATGGAGAATTTTATTATAAAGTAAAATGGATAAATTAATCATTTTAATTAAATAATAAATATTTTATTGATCTTGATGAACATCTTAAAATGATAATTTTTCATCATCAAAGGGAGTTAGAAAGAGATACGAAGAATGAATAATTAATTAAGTAAATTATAGAAAGAAGATAATACATGTAAAAAAGATAAATATAATTGTGGGAACTGTGTGTGGCGTGAGAATGAACCAGAGATTTTATCATTAATTAAAAAGTAAACCTTGTAAAGATTTTTTTAACGAGGTGAAACATTAAAATAATGTTGGTTTAATCTTTATCAATGAAAGGTATGGATTGAAAATATTTTTTTCACTCACAATATTAGAGAATCCTTTTCTAACATTGGAGAAGTTTCTGATGATGTGATAAGAAACAACATTTCTCCAATATTTGACCTTCAATATTAAAAAATCTTTTTCCTTCAAATAAATAAGTAAGATAAATGAACTGTTTATGAATTCATCTTCAACCTTCTGTAACACGTCATAAAAATTTACAGAGATAAATTTTGTCCGAAACCTTATATACGCAAATGGTTTTTTTACCGTTGAGTGGATGATTGCCTCTCCCAGCTGTCCCCTAACACCGTCACTGGGAAAATTATATTCTAACAAATTATATCTTATGAAAATAAAAATAATAAGGTAGGATTTGTTACATATTTGATGGATAGAAGTACCTATATAATAAAGAGATTTCCTTGTGCTGCTGATGTGGCGAGACATTAACCTTTTAGGGCACCCCCACCTCTCAAGGCCATCACATCGCTTTCACAAATTTATTTGTAAATTTATTATTACGAAAGCGAATTTCTAGAATATTGAATAATATCCACAGAAACCATATAATATATAGTTTTTAACTTTAGTGTGATGAGATTGATGAGACAGTAACGTTTAAAATCCCACCAGAATGGGGTGAATCTACTTTTTTATATTAAAACTCAAAATGCAATTATCTCATGAAATTAAATTCAACAGTACATCTAATAAATGGGTGAAGTAATTAGGATTTGAATTTAACTTTAAAAAAATTATCTTATGAAATAAGGATATTGCTTATAAATTAATTGCGATAATAGATTATATATATATATATATATATAATATTTTAGAAATGATAAATATAATAAAAATTATTTAGGATCATAAAGTTCGTCTATATTGAAAGTTGATATTAAATATCAACTCAACTTACTTTATTTTTATTTATCTCAACTCAAAAGAAAATCAAGGTATACACCACATTAAGGACTCTAGAACATCAAAAGGAGATTCGAAATGATAAAGAAAATGAAACTCGAATGTAATTCTAACTGCCTGTTATTTTTTTAGAATAACAATAATTAAAAAATGTTATTTATTGGTTTGAAATATAGTTATTTACATAACATAAGTAAGGTATGGGTCTACAGTTATTAATTTGAAAAGTGAAAAGGGGAAAAGTGAAAAGAAATAGAAAATATCTGTGTTATTTATTGGGTTTGATATTCACATGATCAGAGCAAAGGGTCTACAGTATTTAATTTAAAAGATAAATTGAAAAGGTAAATAATATCTTGTTATTTATTGGTTTGAGATTCTTTTTAATAAGAGATATGATATTGGAGTTGAAGGCCTCCTTCTACATCTTTTGTACGAAACCATTGAATGTCTCCCAAAATAAATAAATATAATTACTTGTAACTTTTGGACTGCTGTCTTTTTGCTATTTCGGAGTTTTTTTTATGGAAGCTATTTCAGAATTAAATAATGTATACGTGTTTAATTACGAAGATCATTAATAATTTGCTTTCAGCTATTTTAAATCAAAAGTTGGATGGATGCGTTAAATGTGGTTAAGGTTTGGAACAACAATTCTAACTATTTATAAGTTTAATATTAGATGATTTGGACAATAAGGAATTTGGGAAGCTTTCCGTTGATTTGGACAGTAAGTTTGTGGTGGAGGAATTAGCGAAAGTCAACCCCCAAACTAGTGTGAACCATAGCCTTATCCTCGAGATTAAAAGGCACCTCAGCACGGACTGCAGAGTTAAAATTATGGGGTTTTTATGGAAATACTGGAAAAAATCAAAATAATTTTAGATCATGCTATGGTGTAATTTTACAAATCTCACATTTTAAGTTTTGATTTTTCAAAAAACGTGAATTTAAATTTTGGTTTTTCAAAATACGTGATATAAAAAAAACCACCGATTTCGGGTATAATATTTATTATACCAGGTATAACAATTATTATATCAGGTATAACAGACATTATACCTGGTATAACAGACATTATATCTGGTATAATGATTGGTATAATAGTCATTATATCAGGTAAACTGTTTATTACATTGTTCGAATATGAAATTTGAAACCAGATCTTAAAAATCTAATTATCTTCAATGATTTGAATGTTTCTATGAAATTCTTTGTTATGTTGACTATTATACCAGTTATAATAGTCATTATACCTGGTATAATGACTATAAATCTATTCAAATGTGATATCTGAAACTGATCTTAATACTTTTTTATTTTTCAATTATTTTTTGATAAAATTAGTTTGCATTATACCAGATATAATTGCATGGTCTGAAAATTAGATTCTAATGTGAAATATGACACTAGATGTATATAATGACCATACACTATTCAAATGCGAAACTTGAAACTTAATCTTAATATGTTCTTTATCTCCAATTATGTGTATACGTTTTTATATTACTCATTGTATTGGTTATAATGGTTATTATACCTGGTATAATAAGTATTATACCAAGTATAATAGTCATTATACCAGGTATAATAGTCATTATACCAGGTATAATGACATGATCCAAAAAACAGGATTAGAATAGAAGCTGGAAAAGACTTAAAAACTAGCAGACTTATCAATAACCATACCACAACTCTCTACTAAAATTATCCATGAAAGCTGAGAAAAAGTTCAAAAACACAAAATCCTTGAATGATGTTGTTTCTCTCTATTTGGCCCCTCATCTAATTGAATTGCTTCTCGATAGATCGACAAAAATCAGATCAATGACTTCTTTAGATCATAATTGAGAAAGTTGCATCTCTTGAAATCCCAACATGATCTATTCTCCTCCTTTTTTGCATTTTATATACAATAAGCCATCATCGAAACAGAAAATAGAACTGAAAATTGCAGAAAAGTGAAAAAAAACTCAACAAACACAAAAACACTGAAATAAAGAGATTATTATACTAGATATAATACTCATTATACCAGGTATAATACTCATTATTACCAGGTATAATACTAATTATACCAGGTATAATACTCATTATACCAGGTATATGACTTAATCTGCAACTGGAATTGAATTTGAAATCTGAAATGGAGATTATTATATTTCATATCCAATTATTTGAAAATTCTATAATATCATTCGTTCAAAAAAACTTACAGATTTGTTAACAATCAAACCACAAAAACATCATATTTGAGAAACTTAAAATTATGAGTTTAAACTTCATAAAATGTACCAAATAATAAATCTCCTTCATTGAAAAGTGAAAAAACCACAGCAAACACAAAAACACAACAAACATAAAAACACAGAAAAAAAAAGATCTGAACACAACAAAATTGCTAGAAAGGATAAACAATGTCAAAAAATACAAAATGTAATCTGGATAAAAAGAACAAAAAAGAAAAACAAACTCAATCGTGATCCAAAATAGAAAACTCAATCGCAAATCCAAATCTGAAACTCAAATCGCAATCCAAATCCGAAAACTCAATCTCGATTCAGATAGGAAAACTCAAATCGTGATCCAAAATCTAGAAAAAAAAAGAGAAACAAGATGAAAAAGAATTGGAATTAACAAATTGAAAACGCACATAGGAAGAACAGACTTGATGAAATCAAAATCTGATGAAAATAACGATCGAACTGATAAAACGAAATAAGATGAAAACGTCATAAATCATGATTCAAAGAGAGAACATGTAGAAGAAGAAGAAGTCGCATACAGAGAGATGGAGAGATGAAAAGAGCAAAAATAAAGAAAAAACATAGACAAAGAAGAGGAAAAAGAAAAGACATAGAGAGGAAGAAGAACAGACGTTTTTTATGGAAAAAGATAAAAGTTAGTTATAACAAAAATCTAAACTTAATTAATGGTAAAAACAAAAATATTATTCCATTGTTGTAAAAGGAAAAATATTTTATCTAAAAAGGGTATATGCTTTAATTTCCCAATACTTTTTCCTATCTTAAAAGTCTTAGACATCTTGCTTTCTTTTATCTCCTTTCTCTAAATCTAGATTTTGATTAGAGAAGAAAGAACTCAAAAGAGTTTTTTCTTCCTCCCTTGTTGATTTATTCTATTGCTAAATATTTTTTACATCTAAGATATTTTAAAAAGATGAATAATCAAGTAAATCACTAAAACTGTTGACTATGTACCTGTTACCAGTCTAAACATTGTGTTGGATTCTGAAGATAATTTAGTTTTGTAAGTTTTGAGTTCAGAAACAAAGTTCAGAAGGAAGTCGCCTCAGAAGCACAAGGATTCGTCAGCAGAGCTATGGATGCCTAGAAGTTATTGAAGTCAGATGAGGTATTAAATATCTCAGAAGATCACTCAAGACTTAGAACTTTAAAAAGTCCTTCTGAGGATTGCAAAATGTCAACTTAGTCTTTCGAAGCTAAAAGTCAAGAAAGTTGACTTCACATTTAATGCCACCGCGCGCTCTGTTCTTCAGTCTACTAAAAGACAAAAGTTGTTGCAAAAATCAAGAACAAATCTCACCCGCTATTATGATACGTATCTGCAGTACAAAGTGGACCCCTCAAATCAACCTGATACAGCATGGCGCGGATCAGAGTTGGACGAGCTACTCTAACAGATTGTTTAATGGAAACAATATTGGGAGACAACGGTAGAATTCCTAGCAACGGTCCAAATATCAACGGAAACATTCTCTCCTTCTATAAAAGGATGATTTCCGCCATTAGAGAAGGTTGTTGAATCTTAGCAAAAGTATTCAAGAGTGAACCAATTCTCAATCTACTTACAACCTTCTTATAGCAAACATTCAAATCTCATCTATTTGTATTTGAACTAACTGAAACAAAGTTTATAAGTTCATATAAATCATTTTCTTATAAACTGTTATAAATCACACTGAGCTGAGGGTAAGTTAGTGTGAGGGAGCTAGGTAATCTCATAAGGAAGGTACTTAAGAGAGATGAAGCTCAGAGCCTCATATATAGAAGAATGATACTTCTGTATTGGTATAGCTCAGTAAAGACTGTTGGAGGGTATTTCAGTCAAAGCATTGTAAAGGGTTTACTCTTCACCAGAAGAAGAGTTGATAGTGGATTAAATCTTGGACTGAAGTTTCCAAGGACTGGATTAGGCAGAGGCTGAACCAGGATAAAATCTCTATTTGCAAATTTTCTTACCTTGCTCTTTTATACTTGGGCTATTTCATTCTGCATCAAAAAATATAAATATATAAAGGGGTTCTGAGTAAAACCTTTTACTTAGAAGCATCTTCAGAAGCGGTAATTAAACTACCTTCTAAAGTAAAATAGCGTACTCGAAAAAGAGTCATTCACCCCCCCTCTGACCTATTTTACACCCTACTGGGTCCAACACATTGTATTAACACTTGTTGATGATCTCAGAAGGAGTTTTAATCCTTACTTCAAGAACTTTCCTTAATAGCTAAGTTTATTTCAGAAGCAATATAAGTCTTGATCATACTAGAAGATAAAGAATGAATTGGAGGATAAAGACTACATCAGAAGATAAAAACTACATCAGAAGCTCCAAGTCTCAGAAGATAGAAGAATTGTATTGGATGAAAGTATCCTTTGAGTAGAAATTAATTAAGGATAAATTAATTGCGATATATTTATTTCAAATAATTTGAGCAACAATCTCTAGGCATCACGTGAGTCAACTTGCCATGTCTTTCATTTAATTCTGCGACTCCAAAAATTGTTCCACTTGAAAAGGATATACTGATTTTAACAACAATGAGATAAAATCGCTTTTTCTCCTTTGCAACAGACAAAAAGTACTGGCGGGACATTCTCAATAACAAATTTGGATTAGAGGCTAATCTTAACCTTGCAACTTCATTTTAACATATTTAAATAGTCCTAATCATGCTTAGCCTGCCCTAATTCTCCTTTAAGTCAAATGGCTCTAAATCTAAGTGACAATAGGAATAAACATACAAGAGTCCAAGATTAACTGTTACATTGAAAGCATATATAAAGGAGTGAAGTTCCAGCAGAGGAACTCGGTGAAGTAGTTTCAAAAAAAGAGCAATCAAACTATCTTACATCTCTAAAACTTCATCTTCAAGCCTCAGCAATCTTTCAATTCTAAGTTCTTTGTAAAAGAGCTAATCTGAAACAAAGTTCAAAAGCTCAAATAATTCTTTACATTCAATCTTGTAAACACTTGCTTAGTAATAAGTGGGTGTGGGGGAGCTTGTTGAACCCAAGTTAATAATACTTAACAGTACTTAAACATTTTGGAAATGACAAACTGACTAGGATAGTGAAATTAATTGAGTACTAAGTATACTCTTAATTAATGAAATTTACTTGAGTTTGTTTAAGGGAAAACAACTCAATTTACTGAGTAATTAATTAAGTTACGGCTTAAAGTAAGAAAAGCTGAGCTATGCTCAGTATTATATAGTTTATAAAGATATTTACTCAACTTTGCTGAGTTAGCTTTTTAAATATATATTTGCCACTTTTCTACTGATAAGTTTAATCAAATATGGTTCCAAATCTCGTGAACTGTTGGCTATCAACTGGGCCAAAAACTTATTCACATATAAAATGTAGGTGTTGTCAATACCCCTTACCACATAGAAAAATGATGATAACTGCAAGTATATAGTTGCGATGTAGTTTTAAAAGATATCGAACTCACAGGGAAGGAACCTGGTTTAAAGATAACTAGGGAAGCATAAAAGTAAATAAAAATAGATTAGAGATTTTTATGGGTAGGAAGATTAGAACGAAAAAGTGGAGTAAATATAGATGTGATAGATTAGAAAATCTAAATAAATAGATTTTCACTACGAACAAGTATAGCAGAGAAAACATGCAAGTTTAACAAAGTTGTTCTGACCCTCTAGATTATCTAACAGATTCGGTTCTAGACACTCAGATGTTCAATGATTTGTCGCAAAGCAACACATGAAATAACTTTTCTAAGTCTAGCGCAAACGAACTAAGACAATTATGAAAACCTGGACAACATAAATACTATGCTTAGTACGGGTCGCTCTCACATAGCCACATTTAGTAAGTTACCATTTCAAAAATGTTAGCTCACTAAATAGCGTTATATCACAGATCTAGTGATTATACACGATATTGTTAACCCCGATACTACTCTTAAAATCAACGCCAATGCATATGACTTGATTAACATAAAAGACTTAGCACGAAATACACATAATGACACATAGACATATCATAAACTTCGAAATAGAAAGTGTAAGTAGAAAGCAAAGCAATGTTGTAAGGTATGCAAGTGAAAGCTAAAGTTGATCAAACCGTATCCACTCTTTAATAGGAGTCATCAATTCCCGCAATTCCTGCTTTGAATTCGGTCTCAGCTCGTACAGAACCTCCGCTAGGATGCTATTCTTTGCGAATATCGAACAAATGAATATTGAAGAATGAAAACTTTTATTGATAAGTGATTTACGAGTACACTTATACATTAATAGCTCGAATACATATAGAAATCTAGTGATCGAAATAAGGAATCGAATCACTTAAACATTTTCTCGCTAGCACTTAAGAATGTAGCAAATCTAACTATACACACACAATTTATCTCTCTTTTTCTAATGCAACCTTTTTCTCTGGCTTGGTATACAAAATTTGTGAAGAATTAGAGCCCTCTTTATAGAGTTTGAAGGGTTGCATCTTTCCAAACGAAGAGTCACATCCATTGGTGAAAGATTGCATCTCTTCAATGTGATTGGTTGAGAGTCTTTGATTCAATCCATAATGGATAGGCACCTTTTCATGATTGGTTGATTCCTGATAAGTGTCTTTTCATTGGTAGTTGATGGCGGTTGATCATGCTTATTATGCGGTTGGTAGTTAAGAAGATAATACCAGAAAATTGTCTATGTCACAACCGCGATATGTGATTCACGACCGTGAATCTTATGTTGGCAGATTTCTATTCTGAAGTGACCAGGTCGCGAGCATGAATGATTGTCACGATAGTGAATTGAATTTTCTTCAGAAATCTCCTTGTAACTTCCCCAATCTTTGACAGCTTCGATCCTAAGCCAAATCTTTAAGTTCCACGCATCTTTTTGCACCTTTTTCACTCTATTTTCATATAATTCCACTTTTGATCATTTTACTTCCAAGATTTACCTAGTATTTGCATTTGCATAAAAAACAACTACATACCACGTGAAATATTTTATATGAAGTATAAAAATGATTCAAACTATAGTGTTTATTGTGTAAAACTATTATAATAATAAGTGTAATTATACACTTATCACAGACTTACGTAAACATAAAAATGTTTATCATGACAAGTTTCATAAGAGTAACCTAAGCACTACAAATAAGGGGGGACCCAACCTAAAGGTATGGTGACCTAAAACAACTTGATTATTTTACAGGTGAGCCTGTAGATCCGCGGATTACACTAGAATGTGGTATTTAGATAGCGGTTGCTCGAGGTGTATGACTAGAAATGAGAAGCAATTCATGTCATTGGACCGCAAAAGAAATGAGAGTGTTAGCTTTAGAGATAACCAAAAGGCAAGTTTGTTATAAGTGGCGTAGTGGTTGTTATTCTTTCATTCGAATAGGTATCTCTTATCAAAGGATTAAAGTTTAACTTGCTAAGTGTAGCCCATCTTTGTGACAAAGACAAAAAGGTTATGTCTAACTTTGTAGGATTCTCACTATTTGACTATAAGATTGATTCAACTATTCTCCTTACTCATAGAGTTAATTATGTTTATAAGATTGGCTTATCCCCTGGCTCCACTAATGTTTGTTTTGTATCTAAGAAGGGGGGTTCATGGCTAGGACACAAAAGGTTAGGTCATATAAATATGAACATTTTGTCCAAACTGGCAAAAAACTAATTAATTGTGGGTCTACCCAACATTAGCTTTGAAAAAGATAAACTTTGCTCAACCTGTTAACTTGGTAAGTAGGCTAGAAAATCATTTAGATTAATTAACAAACTAGTAACAAAGAGACCGTTAGAGCTCTTACATTCTGATCTTTTTTACCATATTAAACCTATGAGTATGGGAGGAAAGAGATTTTCCTTAGTTGTAGTTGATGACTTCACGAGATTCACTTGGGTAAACTTACCCAGTAGCAAATATGAAACCTTTGAGTCTTTTGTTAAATAGATTAATTGGATAATGAATGAAATAAGAATTAAAATTAATATAATGCAAAGTGATCATGGATGTGGATTCATGAAATTCCATTTCGAATAATTTTGTTCAACAAGGTATTTACCATAACTTTTCTGCTCCCTATACTCTTCAACAAAATACGGTTGTAGAATAAAAGAATATAACCATAGTTGAGATTACTCGATCCATGTTGAATGATAAATATCAACCAAAGTACTTTTGGTGAGAAGTTGTTAACACAGCCTTGTGAGTACGAGATTCTCGGTCTCTCTCTCGAAACGATGATGAGAATTTGTTGTTTATATTTACTCTCCAAAATTTTGCCAAACCATCAAGGCTAAAATGATGTCCAAAGAAGTTATCCCGGCCTTTCTAACCCTTCTCACATTTTAAAATATTTAATTTAACACTTAGTTTATTTGTTTTATAGGTTTGGTTCTTTTATTCCTTTGTTTTGAATAAAATAAGTGTTTTTAGTTTAAAAGCCTTATTCTACAAACTTTGAATATGTAAAAAAATACACAAAAAATATTAAATGTTAAATTTTATATGATATAAAGATTAAAAAAATGCATCAAAAGTTAAAAAAAGTTGTCTACCCCAATACTTGTGAGTCATCGGGGCATCATGGAAGGGGGGTCCTACGAGCCTGATGCACCTCCACACTAGACTGGCACCTATTTATCTAGGCCGGTAGCAGTCCTCTTATAAGGCCACTGCTAACCAAGCTAAAGGGGTACCGGGTTTTCCCATTTTTTACTATTTTCTCCCATTTTCCCCTATTGCCCTTATTTTTTATAGACCTAAAAATGGTATAAATAGGATAAAATTTTTAGGAGAGAGAGAGAGAGGAACATCACTTTTACCACATTTGGGTAGATAATATACTTGGAGGGAGAAAAATATAAAACTTGGTAGGAAAGTATTGAAAATTGAGGAAAATTCCTCTTTTCTTGATTTTTCGTCCATTTTCATTGTTTAATCCTTGTTTGAGGTCTTAACATCTTGGGTAGATCTATAAAATACATATAGATCCCAAATCACACAAAAAATCTATTTCTAGCATGTATTTCTTTTGCAGTGTTTAATCAACAAATCTTCAACAAATTAACAAAAAAAGGCTTTGGAGGACTTTTTTCTTGTTTTTTCAGGCTCCAAAATCATTGGGATCATGTTAGAGGGGTAAACTTCTGAGTTTAAGGAGACTCTTGGGCTCTATTGTGTATTTATTTTCTTGTTTTTTAGGGTTTTGTGGGTGGGAAATGAAGTTTAGCTCGATGCCCGTCCATCTAGACTAGTGCCCCTCTAGTTGGGTAGACGCCACTTTAGTTGCCAAAGGAGAACCGACACAACTACTAGAGAACCGATGATACTACATGGGGAACCACTCTACATAAATTTGCGTTGGTTTAAAAATTCATTTTTCTCTTATCTTTTGCAAGAAAAAGAAAATTTGGACAAAAACGATCATGTGTTCCCCAAGGCCTTTTGAGCTTTATTGGTTCCCCTGTAGGTGACCTAGTCGCCCTAGTGGAGCTAAACAATCATGAGCATATATAGTGGTTAGCTAGACCACCGTCAACCTAGCAAGAGGGATGTCAGTTGATATTTTGGCCAGAACCCCTTTTTATGCCTTTTTACGCATAGATTTCATATTTTCACTTCGCTTTCGACATCCCCTATAACAGGGTTCAATATTCCTCCATAATCGATCTTACAATTTACCATGTGGTATCTTCAAATAATTTAATGAGCAAGATTAGGTCTAAACTATATTATTTTTACATGAAAAATTGATTGGAAACTTGAATTTGCACTTTTAGAAATCAATGGAGAATGATGCTTTTAATTATCACCCTAATCTAACTTTTGACATGATCAATTAAGTTTAGGTTAGATGTATGTTAGGAATTTTATTCCTTCGGGTATTTTCTTTGTAAAAATAAATGAATTTGTAGATAAAATTGTGTTTAGGACCATTTGTATCCCAAAAAAAGGTATTATTTAGAGGTGGTCATGTGCATTTAATTCTAACTGAACTAGTGATGAATTAGGTAACTCATCTACACCCGAGTCTCTACACTATGGTGCAGTTTAGGCTTCACGAAACTAAGTTGTAACAAATTTCCCAAAAGAGTTGATTCAGGTGGTGACTCTGTAAAGTTTAAAAAACATTGATGACTATTGAAAAGTGGTTAAATGAGTTTATCCACCTCTAAAATTTTTCACAAAAAGCATATGCATTAGATTGATTAGCCTTATGATTAGAGTGCCAAATATTAGGGTGAAGCCAAAAAAGTATCACTTACAACCCCATGGGGATCGAAGATACCTAGTTAGTGGATCACTTGTTTCCATATAGCATGTACCTCTCTCGTTCTCACCTATTTGAGGAGAAGCTTAGAACGTATCATAGTGCAACAAGAGCTTTCTACATCAGTAACCCTTGCGACCGAACTCATATAGCATCACTAAAATAACTTCCCTTAGAGTGTACCAAAATGACTTGGTCCTAAATAATTTCGTAATGCCCAAACTCATGCTATAGAAAGGATTGTTTTATCCTTGATCACATATCAAGAACTACCAAATAGTTATAAGGGTGAGGAAGTTGAGAGATAAGATCTTAGCCTAAATGTTCATCACAACCTAGGGGTTTAGGTGAATGAGTAGTTCAACAACCTTTTGGATGAAATTGTTGATGACTAGGTGTGCTTGTTTGATGCATTTATTGAGAAATATGACTTTAATAGCCAAAATACCATCTAGAATTTTGAGGTTGTGAAGAAATGGCCGGGTGAGACTTTTAAGGCCTATTATGGAAATGGATGGCCATGCAAGTCTTGTTAAAAGATGGACTTAATATTTCCGAGATGATAGTTAATTTGCTAGATGGAGCATTACCTTTCTATAGGCTGCAGCTAGGTGTAGATGAATTTTTTAAAGATAATTAAGTGCATGTCAAGGCTAAAAATCTTAAAATAATCCATGGTCTGGAATATACCACTAGCAAAAGTCAGGGTAAGACATGGTATAGGAATTCAATTGATAATTCTACTACAACTCTTGCTCTTACTATGCCAAAGAAAACCAATCCACAGACCACCATCCAGGTGGTACAACTAACAAAAGTTTGTGATGTCCACACTTCAGTTGATGTTAACCAAGGCATATTACCTTAAGTTTTAAACATAAACCAGCTCTTTGCTAAGATCTGTAAGCTTAAGTTCCTCAATAATATCAATCCTTACGCACCACCAAAGGCTAACAAGTGGAGAAATTTCTACACCTACCATATCACCCACGGTCATCATACCAACAATTGTGAACTTCTTTTGAAGAATATCTAGAAGTTTGTGGTTGAGAAGAAGATTCATAATTCAGCCTTAAACCAAGCACTATATCAAACCCCTAGCCTTAGTTTGACACAAAGTAGGGATGACTAACTCGAGAATGAACCCAGGTTTTGTTTTTTGATGTTTGAAACAAACGAGAGAAGAGGAACAACAAGTTATGATAGTGGTAGCTGGATCGCCTCCAAATTTTATCATGGGTTCCTTAGAGGATGAGGCAAGCTTAGCAAGGGCACCATCTCACTCAAGATTTTCTAGACCGTTCTTCAATATGTCTGACATTCCTCTTATCATGGTGGGGGAGCTCCTTCTTTCCATATTATATGTTATTTAGCAATCCAAAAGGTGCAAGGCCTCTTTGATTGAGCTTTGGCTACTTTGTTCCCATACTCCCTTGTCAGGATGGCCTCTGATTGGTTTAAAAGCTTGCCCATGCATATAAGAAAAAATTAGGAAGCACAGTCTTGAGCTTTTCATTCACAATTTGTATAAAATGATTAGTTGTGAGTCGGCGTGCATGAACTTCATTGTTTTAAACAAAAGTATGATGAATCATTCAATGATTATTGTTATAGGTGGATGGCCCTCAAAGTATTGCTTCACCCAAGTGTTCGCAAGATTTTGGCTATACTCATTTCGAAAGGCTTATCCCCGACAACGGCGCTAAAAACTTGTTCGCCACTTTTCTATTGATAATATAAAAGTTCTAAATTGAATTGGTGTAGTCAGTACCGCTTACCAAATAAAAAAATGATGATAACTACAAGTATATAGTTGCAATGTAGTTTTAAAATATATCGATCCTACAGGGAAGGAATTCGGTTCTAAGGACCAACTAGAGTTACGGAACAAAAGAAAATGAAATAAATTGTAGGGTTTTGGAATGGTGGATTGATAATAAACAGATGCATAAATAGATTAGAGAAGATGTAAATTATATAGTTATTCCCTAAGAACAAGTATAGTAGAGAAAAACATGCTAAATCATCAAGAATATTTCTTACACTAGATAACTTTAACAAACACAATTCTTCACACCCAAATATTCAATAATTCACCGCAGAGTGACACTAGAAATGACTTTTCTAAATCTAATGTAAATTAATTATGACACATATAAAAATCTTGATAACAATAATACTATGCTTAGTACGGGTCGCTCTCACATAGCAGTATTTACCCCTCCAAAAATGTTGGCTCACTAAACAACGTTATAATCACAGATCCTCTAATTATACACAATCTTGTTTACCCCGAAATCACTCTTAAAGTTAGCTCAAAAGCATATAACTTTATTCATATAAGAGACGCAAGATGAAATACTCGTTATGACACATAGACATATCATAAACTTCGAATTATATAGTATAAGTAGAAAACAAAGTAAAGTTGTAAAGTATGCAAGTGAAAGCTAAAGTGTATCAAACCATATCCACTCTTTTAATGGGAGTCGTCCATTCTAGCAATTCCTGTGTCTACTTTGAATTCGGTCTCGACTTGTACAAAACCTCCGCTAGGATGCTAATCTTTTTGAATTTCGAATAAATAAATGTTAAACTATAGAAACTTTTATTGATAAGGGCTTTGCAATTACACTTATACAATAATCGCTCGAATTTATGGAGAAATCTAATGATCGAAAAAGGAATCGAACCACTTATACATTTTTCTCACTAACACTTTGAACTAGCAAAATTTATATAATTTTTACAATCTATCTATGTGTACACTACTATTCATTGCCCATGTGTCACGAAATTGGTTGGTTTGGGACTCTATTTATACACTACAAAGAGTTGCGCCTATCCAAACGAAGAGTGAAGTCCATTGGCGAGGGATTGCATCACTTCAATTTGATTGGATGTAAGGTTTCATCCTCATCTTTAATGGAAAAGCACCTTTTTGTGTTTGGATTGCTTCCAAAAGGTGTCTTTTTATCTGACAGTTGATGACAGTTGATTGCGGTTGATTGTTTTTTTCCGGCGATTGGTAGTTGAGAAAGGTTTTGAATTTGGAAGAATAGAGATGAAAGAATCAGAGCTTTAGAAAGCTTTGTAGAAGGTTATGGTGGTCATGGGTTAAATATAGACCTTTATATAGAGTTCTAATAGGTCATTGATTGGCCAAATAGTTAATATAGCTATTTTTCCTTTAAATTGGATGATAATGGCAGTTTCAGTCATCTGTCGCATGTTAATCGTGATCTACAATGGTTATATTCTTCCTGTGTCACGATCATGAAGGCTTATCGTGATCATGACTTTCTTCACAATAGGAACAGAAGGTTTATTGCACAATGTCACGGGAACGATCTATAGTTGAGGTCGTGACCTTCTTCAATTCTTCTATTTCTTTAATTTTTAGTCTTATTCCTAGAAAAACTTAGAAAAAACATATATGTTAAATATAAATAATAAATATTTACTATTTTCATACCTGGAATGATTTATGGTAAATATAGTAATTGAACATCAATGTCTTGTTGTTCAAATTTATTTTCAAGATAAGGTTTGCATTCATTGGTCATTGGCTCGAAATACTACTCCATTTTCAGCTTTCAATTCCAATGCTCCATTGCCAAATACCTGAATATCTTCATAAGGTCCCTTCCAATGAGATTTGAGATTTCCAAGGAACAAGCGAAGTCTGGAATTATATAATAGAACTTTGTCTCCAATCTTAAACTTCTTTTCCCTTAGTTTTGCATCATGCCATCATTTTGTCTTCTCTTTATAGATCCTTGCGTTTTCGTATGATGACAAACATAGTTCTTCTAACTCATTTAAATCCAACTTTCTTCTTTCACTAGTTTTGTGCAAATCCATAACCAACTTGTAGGTTATCATACCAATAGGTATCTTAAAAGCTGTTCTGTAAGCCAATAATGCATCATTTAAATTAGTAAACCAATATAATTCAAGAAAGTCTTTTCGAGAATCCACTTAATTTCTCGATTAGAAATTTCTACTTAACCACTAGTTTGAGGGTGATATGGGGTAGGAAACTTCTGATGTACTCCATACTTATGCATTAACATTTCAAAAGTCTTATTGATGAAATGTGAACCTCCATCACTAATTATGGTTCTAGGAACTCCAAATCTACTAAATAATTTCTTAAGAAACTTAGCAACTACTCTAGCATCATTCTTACCATATGCGCTAGCCTCAACCCATTTTGAAACATAATCAACTGCAACCACAATGTAATTACTACCCTTAGAGTTAGGAAATGGCCCCATGAAATCTATACCCCAAACATAAAAAAGCTCCACTTCTAAGATGTTTTTCAATGGCATTTCATCTCTTCGACTTATGTTTCCTATTCTCTGATAATTGTCACAATTTTGAACAAAATATATAGCATCCTTGAACAATTTTAGCCAATAAAATCCACTCTCTAAATCTTTAGCCACTGTTTTTGCTGGTCTTAAATGTCCTCCATATATGCTATCATGGCAATGACTTAAAAGTAAAGAAAAGTTAGCATCATATGTACATCTACAAATGATACTATCGACACACACCTTAAACAAATAAGGGTCATCCCACATGTATGATCTAATATCCTTAAGAAATTTCTTCTTACCATTAGAATCTAAATCAGAGGGTAAAGTATGCGTAACCAAATAATTTGCAAAGTCGGCATAACATGGATTAACAGTATGTCTAAAAGACATAAGATTTTCATCTGGTAAAAGTTCATTAATATCACCAGTTTCTCCTATAGGTCCATTATCATCTTCTAAATGAGATAAGTGATCAGCTATGGTATTTTCACTTCCCTTTTTATCCCTTATTTCTAAGTCAAACTCTTGAAAAAGAATGATCCACCTAATTAATCTAGGTTTGGCATCTTTCTTTGCAAACAAATAACTCAAAGAAGCATGATCTGTATTAAGTATTACTTTAGACCCAATCAAATATGATCTAAATTTATTACATGTATATACAACTGGTAACATCTGTTTTTCAGTGGTGGTGTTATTCCATTATGCATAAGACAAAGTGTGACTCGCATAATAAATTGCATGGAAATTATTTTCATACCTTTAACCTAATACATAACTAACAGCAACATCACTAGCATCACACATCAATTCAAATGGCAGAGACTAATTAGTTTTCACAATTATAGGTGCCGAAACTAATGCTTGTTTTAATGTGTCGAAGACTTTTAAATAGTCATTAGAAAAATCGAACTTCACATCTTCTACTAATAAATTAGTTAAAGGTTTAGCTATAACCGAAAAATCCTTAATAAACCTTCTGTAAAATTCAGCATCGCCTAGAAATGATCTTACTCCCTTAACATTTATGGGAGGAGGTAATTTCTCAATGATCTAGATTTTTGCTATATCTACATGAATTCCCTTCTCTTCTATCTTAAGACCTAAAACTATACCTTCATTAACCATAAAATGACATTTCTCCAAATTTAATACCAAATTAGTTTCCTCACATCTAGCAAGTACTTTATCTAAATTTTCTAGACATTTCTCAAAAGAATCTCCGTACACAGAGAAATAATCCATGAAAATTTCCATAATATACTCCACATACTTACTAAAAATAGCCGAAACACACCTTTGAAAAGTAGCCAGAGCATTACTGTGAGCATGGGATTTTGTACCAGCTCGCACGTTCGATGATGATGGCTTTTTCAGGATTTTATCCTTGAATCACACAATTTTCGAGTATCCTGACGTATCTGGATGGGAATCCTCCTCATCTCTAATTCAGAAGGACGTTTTAAAAATATTTAATTTTATTTAGATATTAATTAAAAAATAAAAAATACAAAAAAAATACATAAAACATGATGGAAAATAAGATCCGGGGGGGCCCGCATCGCCAAACGCGGGCAAGGCGAACCTCGCCAAAAAGGGTTCGGCAAGGCAAGCCTTGCCAAGCTTTGGTGAGGTACTGCCTCGCCAAGCTTTTGTGAGGCATGTGCCTCACCAAAGAGCTTGGTGAGGCACATGGCCTAGCCAAAGTCCCGACGAGGGGAATCGCTAGACTTTTTTCATGCGAGACCCCTTGCCGGAAAATCTTTACTTTTTTTGGATTTTACAGGTTTTTCCTATAAATAGTCAGGTTATTTTCAATAATGGGGATCCTGATATTATCAGATAAAAATATAACTTTTAGAACAACTTCGAATTCCAAGAATAAAACGAGTAATTTTTGGACTTTCTACTACAACATTTTTAGCTAAACAAAAAGATGAGGAGGATTTCTCAAGGACCGATCGGATTTCTTCGAATTGGATTCATTCAGTAAGGGTAAGCCTCTGAGTTCCTAGAACTGCAATTCCCTTGCTTTCAGTGTTTAATTTCTTCTTTTGATTTCTTCTGTGAACCTAGGACTTTGGCTTCTTTTATTTTATTTTAATTGTTGTAATTCTTCTTCAACTTTTTCTTTATTAAAAGGAGATGTATGTTAGAACACCCCCAAAAATGGAATAAAATATATTCCCGGATAACAGACCTCACTTTTTACCATGCGAGCAATTTCGTTAATTCAAATGAGCAACCAATGTGCTAACAAAATGAATGGTTTTATTTAAATAACAAACACAATATCACGCTCTTTTTTTTAGGCCACACGGGCCTCGCCGAATTCAAAATCGAACATACGTGCTATCCCCTATTCTAACCTTTATGGATGCAGGTAGATTAGGATTTGATGTATGTTTAGGACTTTAATTTTCCTTTGGATATCGTAATTTCAATTTTTGGGAATTGTAATTAATAGGTTAGCGGGAGGTTGCATCCCCCAATTTTTGAAGACTTGTAATTTAAATTTTTCGCTTTTACTTTCCGCATTTACTTAATGTTTTGTGGATGGTTTATTTTTCTGCTTTGTTAATGATTTATTATTTCGCAATATGTGAACCATGCATCTAAACTCCTAAAATGACCTAAGTGCGAATATGCGCAATTAAAAGAAAACCATTTTTTGTAAATGTAATTTAATGTGATCCAATAAGAAATAAGCAACTTATCCCAGACCCGAATCTCTGTGTCTTGGTGGACGTCCCCTGGATGTTAAGCCTCACAGGACTCTAATTCCTGGAAGGAGCTAATCCAGGTAGTGACTCCACATTAAGAGATGGCGGATTCGGGTTTGAACCGATCTTAAACGTTTTTCACCTTTTTCTATTTCAACCTTTTTCCCGGGTCCCTGACCCGGCTCTCTCTCCTTTTTTCAAACAGCCCGGTGGACCACGCCTCTAATCTTTCGTGCACTCTTAGCCCACCGCTCCGTGTTGCCCGCTCATAGTGGCGACTCTGCTGGGGATTTTTCTAAAACTTGTTTTTTTTCAAAGGTTTTAGATTTTGGATAAGTGCTAAAAATTATTGATCACATTATTCTTTTTTCTTTTAATTTTGACATTTTTATTATAACGCATTGTAGTAGAAGGGATTAGCCCATAAGTCTAAGGTAACCCTATTACCACGAAGCTTTCTCTTATACTAATCTGCCTCCTTGAGAAAAGATAGTACTTGAGCGAGTGGAGCACTTGTTGCCATATCACATGTACCTCCCTCATTAGAACCTATTTGGGGAGAGGCTTGGAGTGTATTTCAGTGCAATAAGAACCTTCTACATCAGCAACCCATTTTTTAAACCCTCATGTAAATAAGTCATAGGTATTTTCCCTAGGGTGTTACCTAAACACGCAATCATGCATTATATTTTCCTGCAGGTGCGCTCCTTAGTATCCTCGCGGTACTAAGATGAACCAATCATAGGATAGAGACTAGCCAAAAACCCTATGCACAGGAGTTGTATGGTTGAAAGAAAGATAATGTGTACTATGTGCTAAGTGTTTACCGCTTTTTGATTTATCATGCATTCTACAAATGTGCCATGGTAACCACGAATCTTAGTGCAGACACTTGAACTCACACACTCATATTAAACATGGTTTGATATCATTCATACATAGGAACTTAGTCGACACTCGAGATCGTGTCCCCTTAGGATGACCTGAAACTAACTAGAATCATGTTGCATCACTCACCAACATTCTTGCATGATGTCCACATGACATCCGACTCGTAAGACAAACTTATCAAAATCTCGGCATGATGCACTTTTAGCATCCAAATTACCGCCCTTCTGGGGCACCCGTATACACCAAAATCCTACCTTAGGTAAACTTGAACACAAAGGATATCCCAGTTGATGTCCTAACCCAAGCCCTTGTAGGGTGAACTTTTACTCACGCATCATTACATACCTTTAGTGATGTTGTCTACTGACATCTGAGTCTTTGGCCCGATAGGGGAAAAATGACTAAAACATTCATTTATGTGTTACTTACGGTATTTTTCTCCATACATTTAGGGAATACCTTACACTAGAGTCCATCACACAACCTACTCACACATAAAGGGAGTTAGCTCTCTAACCTTTGACCTATCACCACATGAGTAATTAGGCCACTTCATTACATCATTCCACTCTACGGTGTCCTAAGAATATGATACGGATCTCAAAACCAATGGACCTTCATTCATCACATGGACTAACAATTCTATTCTTTTTTTTGTGTAATTTTATCTTACATCATGGCATGCTAACCCTTTTCCGCAGCCATAACATTAAACATCTCATGCATCAATCACACATCATGATTTTACTTGCATTCCCTAATTATCGCCTTGTGTATGTCAGTTAGGAAAAAGCCCGCTCATCAGAAAACTTAGAATAGGGCTTCTAGTCGTCTGATCCTTCTATCTCCAGTCACGGCTCATCAAGAAGGAGTTCCGTACACCGACTCTGGCTCGGATTTAGATCAAGACACTCCTTGTAATTTCTGTAACATGTTTAATCTGCTGGAAGAGAATGTGATCAACGAGCAGACTACTAGGGCAAGTCCGAACACACCAGCCAACCAATTGTCGGTGAGCGTTGAGATTGATGTAGCTATGAACGCTTTCACCAATAGTGACCAATTTTTGTCACTCTTCAATCATCACACTAGAACTGAACACCCCAAGCAAAGGGTGAATGATGTGGTTCCAAATGCTGGTGGCACAACTCTAACAAGCAGACCTTCAATGTTCCCAAGTGCTGGCATAATCACCCCTGCACTCTATCAGGGTCAACCGTAAATAGTATATGAGCCATAGATGGGTAGCCAGTTTTTCCAGGGGCAGCCAGGGCATGCTTCTTTCGGCCCAAGGGTAATAGGGTCTTCAGAGATTAGGCCCTCTTCTAATTACATTTCTTTTGCTCAAGGGGTGGCTCAGCCCACCGTGCCCAACTAGGGCAGACCCTCTCAAACATTCCAGGGTCAGGGGCAGTACTATCGAAGTTCGTAGTATGGGGGCTTCTCAGAGACCCCAAATATTATCCTTCAATAGCTTGGAATGGCTGAACTCTGGAGATAGTTCTTAGCCACTCATGTGTAGGGGCAGAGGGGTGCAATCCCAGTGCAGCCCATAGTTGGGGATGAGGATACTTTGCTGCCGACTTTTGCTATGCCTCAATTTGAGAAGTAAACAGGCAACACCTATCCTCATGCGCATATTACGCATTATCAGAATGTGATGAGGGCTTTGAGGATCAGAGATCGAATGATGGCAAAACTGTTTATTGTTACGTTGGGAAGCCCGGTAAATGAGTGGTACAATCACTTGTTGATAAAGGTAGCTTACGATTGGAGATGTCTATCCCAGGAAATGGTGGTCCATTATGGGTTCAATACTCTAATAATCACAACCATGCAGAATCTTGAAGCGGTGAAGCAACAACCGGGGGAGAATTTCAAACCCTATTTTGAGAGCTGGATGGCTACGCAAGTGTGTTTATAGTCTCGCCTATCTTTACCAGAGATGATCGTGAAGCTATTACATGGTGCACTACCATCTTATCAGAAGAGGCTGGGATCCGAAACTTTCCACATCTATCAAGAAATTCTCATTAGAGTTGAGAAGATAGAGCGCTATGATGCCATGGAGGCAGAGATGGGGCAGCAGGTTGCTAAGCCATATTACAAAAAGAATGATTCCAATCCAATGCAGGTGAAGGCGAAGCAATCTATGGTACAATTGGTGAATGAAGAGAAGGTATCCGCTGTTAGGTTACCAAAGGAAGAATATCATGGCATATCACCATATGCTGCTAATTTGGGATTCTTATTCACAAAGCTACGTAAACTTATCAATTAGAGAGCTTGAAGAAGCATATCCCTCCCAAGCTAGAAGAGAAGAATAATTATTGCCATTATCATGTGGTTGCGGGGCATCGTACAAATAATTGCAAGGAGCTGTTGAAAGCCATTCAGAAGCTAGTGGCTGATAAGGTCATCCATGAGCCAGCACTCAAGCATGGCATGAAGAGCAACCCTTTTCCGAATTTTGAGGCAAGGGTAGGAATGATTAGCTCAGGGCTAGATGAGTGGAAGGTCTTGAGCTGCCTATCTGAAGGACATGGAGAATTCATGATGATAGTTGGGTCGGGGAAGCGATCCTAATCGGGTTTTGACGATGTTGGAGGAAGAGTCGAACTGTAGAGGGTGTGGGGGGAAGATTAAAGCTATTGAGATTAACTTTGCTGGGATGCCGGTATTTACCGGCCAGAAACCTACATCCCTTCACGTAAGGAATGAGTTGTCAAGAGAAGCACCGGTCGGTAAAGGAGAGTAATATTTGATGGCGATTGCGTAGGGGATGGACTCAGACGATGTGATGAAGATGCTCGAATCCGAGTCAAGTAACTGAGTGATTAGAAAATAGGGATAAGCCCCAAGGGCTAGCTTCAGCATAGCCGGCATGTGAGTTTTTAACGGGAATGACGCACTGTCTTCCCACTTGTCCAAGTTTTATATCTTGTGTTAACCACAGGGCTTTTGTCAAGACATGATAGCTACACTGTTTCTGTGCTCACTAGCGGGAGTAGCAAGTTATTGGTAAGAGATGCAGTCAGTTGAGACCAAGCAGAGTTTGCATTTTTAGAACCTCCAAAACAAACCATGTGAGATCTGCTCGCTTATGTACAGAGGGAAGGAGAATCGCTCACCGGCTACATAAAGTAGTGGATGTTTATCTATCTAGTGCTGGTGCTAAGACCATCTGAGCTTTCTACAGTACAATTGATAATAGGGGGATCCTGGGATTGGTATCGTTATCACTTGGTAAGATCGGCAGTTTCAAATTTTGATGAGTTATCTTTTCACGCTCATCATCTCGACAGGGAGACAATAACCAGGCACCATAATGTCTATGTAGTAGGATCATGGATACCCACTGATTCTGTGCTAGCGATGCTATCTCGGTCTAATCCGATGGTAAATGCAGTGATTGATGAAGATGAAGGCCCCGAAGATGATCCTTTGGCAAAAGTGTTCTTAGTAGAGGGGGGTGAACCACGGAGGGATGCAATAAAGATGGAATCCGGGAAAGCACCATTAAGGGTGCCAATTGATCTCGATGCATATGTCCCCAAGTCCAGAAGGAAGAGGAAACCTGAAGAAGGAACCTCGGCTGAGGGAGAGGTCATTTCTTGTGGGAAGAAGCCTATAAACTTGGATTCTTACAAGTTGAAGGGGTGACACGACCAATCGGAGGATGGATATGACCAGTACCTTTCGGTCAATTCCAGGGAAACAAGAGTAATGGAGAATGAAGTCCTAAGGGTCACTCGAAGTGGTAGAATTTTTAGGAGGGATGAGACTGTACAGCTCAACGACTCCAGGCCGGAGGAAATAGCAAGAGAATAGCCCAAACCACCTTTACCCCTAAAGGTGGATGAAGATATGCTAGACATAGACCCTTTGATAAATCAGTTGAAGGGAACTCAGGCCAAATACAGTATTTGGAGGTTGCTTGAGACATAAAAAGCATAGGATTGGTTTAGTTAAGAGATTGATAGAAATGCCTACCACGCCTACAACCTGGGTAATCGAGATGTGTGCTGCCATCGGGGAAGGAATTATCCCCCCTCATATGCCATCAATAACTTTTTATCAGTCAGAACTGCCACAGGAACTAGGACTGTATAATCGGGCCTTATTTATCCGGGTTCAGATTTTTTATCGTGCAATACCATATGTAATGGTAGATGATGGCTCCGCTCTCAATATTTGTCCTCTTAAGGTCCTACATCACCTAGGGCTAAGGGAGGATATGCTCACTAAATCTGACACTGTAATCCGAGTCAATGATGATTCAAAGTGGGGCGTAGTAGGTAGCTTTGAAGCTGAGGTCACCGTTGGAGGAGTGACCTCCAATGTGAAGTTCACTATGCTGGATATTCCAGTAACTTATTCATTGCTTCTAGGAAGGCCATGGATCTATGCTATAGGGGGAGTCCCTTCTACTCTCTACTAGAATATAAAGCTCATTCATAAAGGGAGGCCAGTGACGATCGAGGCTGATGAGGAATCAATGATTGCAGCTGCTGCATTTGAGGAGAGAACAATGCAAGGGTTGAGAGTGGCAATGGCCACTGATGAAAAGAAAAAGCAGCGTGGGACTCCAAAGGGATATCATTTTTTCCTTGGAAGCCTTAGAGCTCAAATGAAGAAGTAGGGTTTCATCCTTGGAAAAGGCTTAGGAAAATACCACCAGGGATTATCAGGGCCATTGATCCTATCCCTGTCACACCTGGTTTAGGCTTGGGTTTCACCCTGGGTACAAAGATATACAAACACAAATGGCCCATGTTCTGTAACATGGTAAGCATCTGCGAAGTTGAAGGCACTAAGGCATATCTGGGAGAACTGGAATCGATGATCCTAAACGGAGAGGAGGTCAAGGGGCTCGAGATATTTAATGACGTATTTGACTTCAAGAATGGAATATGATTGAACCCCCTGTTGATGCTGATCTGGATGAAAAGCCAACCCTAGAGGTAACCCCGATCGAGGAGTCTGGAAAGGGTAGAGTACTAGAAGGTGCAATGGTAGCATTCACCAAGGCTGTTAACGAGCTGATGAAGAAAGGTGATACAGGCACTATCAAGCTCCTCATTGAAAAGTTGGCACAGACCACTCTCGAGGTGAAACCTATCACTGACGCACCTGCTGCTGCACAAACTGAAGCCCCTCCACCTGTGGAGGAGGAAATAGATGATGTAATAATGAACATTTTTTATGTTTTTGACAATTTTGCCTACGAGGCCGATTCAATGAAGTACGACAATTTTGCTTACCTGTTTGATGTTCTGCCTAACGGCACCATGCATTCATATGATCATACACATAACTTCTTTAACATTCATGATACATCATTAAACGAAATTAACTTGGGTACAAATGAGTCACCAAAAATGGTAACAATTTCTAATGATTTGAATCCTATAGAAAAAAGAGAGATCACAAATGTACTTAAACGACACGTGGCAACGTTTGCTTGGTCATATGAGGACATGCCTGGAGCGAGCAGACAGATCGCGGAACATCACATCCCAACTAACCCTCGAATCAAGCCTATAAAACAAAAACTACATCGCTTAAGGCCGGAATGGGCAGAAAAGGTTAAGGATGAACTGGCAAAGCAGATTGAAGCTAAATTCATATACTCGGCGTGGCTAGCCAACATTGTCCCAATAGCAAAGAAGGATGGCAAGGTCAGAGTCTGCGTGGATTTCAGGGATCTAAATAAAGCCTCCCCAAAAGATGATGTCCCCCTACCCACATTGATGTACTGGTCGACAGCGCTGCAAGGGCAACTATGTATTCCTTCATGGATGGATTCTGAGGCTATAACCAGATACTAATGGCAATAACCGACAAGATCAAGATGGGGCGTATACTAATACAAGGTGATGCCGTTTGGTTTGAAAAATGCTGGTGCAACATATCAGCGGGCCATCACAACCCTCCTACATGATATGATCCACAAGGAGGTGGAAGTTTATGTGGATGACATGCTTGTGAAGTCCAACACTAGGGAGGAGCACCCAGCTATCCTAGATAAGTTTCTAACCAAAATCGAGAAATATAATCTCCGCTTGAACCCCAAAAAGTGCGTATTTGGGGTTACATTAGGGAAACTCCTTGCGTACATAGTCAGCCAAAAAGGAATTGAGATGGATCCTGATAAAAGTAAAGCCATCAAGGATATGCCCACGCCAAAAACGGAGAAAGAAGTCCGATCTTTCCTGGGGTCTCTATAGTATGTAAGCAGATTCATCACCAGACTCACTACCATCTATGAACCAATCTTCAAACTACTTCGAAAGGACCAACCAGTAGTTTTGAATTACCAATGTCAGATAGCGTTTGACAAAATCAAACAATACCTGTTAAGCGCACCCGTCCTCCGCCCACCAGAACCTGGAAAGCATCCATGTTGAGTTTTCCATGGAGCAAGGAGGTCTTCCATGTTCCAAGGTCAACCTTCAAAGCTAGTCTATTTTTGGGTGATTCATAAGATAAAAAAAGCATCTATGTTGAGGTTTCCAAGAAGCATGGTGCTCCTTCATGTTCCAAGGTCAACTTTAGCACTAGTTTATTTTAGGGTAGTTCTGTAAGATCAAAACTTATCCATGTTGTGGATGTCCAAGGAGCACGATGGTCTTCCATGTTCCAAGGTCAACTTCAAAACACTTTATTTCCAAGTGAATTTCATAAGATTGGAAAACACCACGTCAATGATTTCCAAAGAGCACGGTGGCCTTCCTTGTTTTGAGGATAACTTCAGCACTTAAATTTAAAGCAAACCAACTATCTTGGAAGACAACTAGGCACATTAATCCTCAATTCAACCTCATCAACTAGGAACACTTATCCTAGAAGACAACCCAAGCAACCTTAGGAAGATGACTAGGCATACTTTAATCATGGAAGTAAACCTCATCTGACTCTCGTGCAGTGCACTAACATGCCTATTAGTCAACTTTGATAAAGTCATGTTGGCCTAGGTGATCGATTTCTATCCCTTGTCTTTTTGTGTGTCCATTCTAATTTATGTCAATAGTGACTACATGAGGGGTAACCTGTGAGAACCAGATTATTGATACCTCGCAAAGTGATGATGAGAAGTATTTTCAGTTATCTGTTCTATTCAAGTGATCCACTTTGAGGTTACAAGACATTCAAAGAAGATCGTTGGGTATTTTGGAAGCCAAAACCATTTAAAACTAACTAAAAACCGTCCCAAAAATCCTAAGCAATCATTAAAAACAAAAATAATAGAAAAAATAGAGAAAATCCTTAGTTTTGGTAAAACTAGCGTAGACTAATCTAATATTTCGAATCGATCCGGATCGAGATGGTGCCGATCCTCATGGAAGACTGGTACTAGCGCCTGCACCGACCTCATTAAGTGGGTCGGTATCAATCTCAACTAGGCTAGTATCGACCTCAATTAACCAGTCGATCATGCCAGTCCCAGTTGTCTAGGAGGTCACTATAAAACTATTTTACCTATTTACCCCTAATTCAATTTCACCCTTTCTAAAAATACCCTTTAACCTCAACATATTTACATTTTTTACCAACTACAATAAAAGTTTAAAATTTTGAATTTTTAACGATTGGAAATTTTACCTCGTTAGGAAATTTTTAGAGAGGGAATTCTAGGGAGAGAAACATTTAGAATTTTTGAGAAAAAGTAAGGAAAATCTCTACTTCCTTTTTTCATTGCTTTTTCTTTGAAAGCACCCTTTTCCTTTTGAGTTCGAATTACAAATTAAAAATATAACTCTTGGGTTTCCTATTCTTTTAAAAAAACCTACTTTCCATCCAGTTCCAACAAACAATCAAGCAAAAAGACTTCGAGATCTCTTTCTTTAGCGTTTCCTGCTAATATGCACATAAAAAAACAACTCTTGAGTGCCGGGGCACTCTCGAATAAGCTTATAGTCATCAACTCGACATCTAACTTGGAGAATTTCCGCCAGGTTTGCCAATGCCTCCCATGTATCAGTCTATATCCACGACATGGTTACATACATACATGCATGCTTACAAATAAAGTCATTCTCCTAAGACCCAAGGTATTTATGAATTTTGAAATAAAAAAAGGAAAGAAGAGAGAATATGCATCTGCTGCGGTGGATATGGTGAAGGTACTCACTATACCAATTCGGGCCATCCTCTCGATCTTGCCATGGATACATCCAATATGAGATAAAGTACACCCTATATTGTTCATCTCCCTTAACCTCCACTGGTGGAATAACTCTATACTCAAAAGCCCATAATTGCAAACAACAAGAAAACGATGTCACAACAAGGGGTATATATATAAAAGTGAATTACGTGATCAATAAAGTGTGCTCACCATGATTCAAAGAGTGCTAGCCTCTAGCTCCTTCATCGGGCAACGTGCACATGAATTAAGTTTGTAACAGATCTGCTCCAAAATAGACCTAGGCCAATTCCACTTGGGAATGTCATCCAAGTCAGCCACCACAGGTAAGATGCAGTTTTTGAGCCCACTACCATATCTTAGGAAGAATATAAAGGTCAAGAGCACTGTAATAAAAGATTACACAAACTATGGGACCTATGTCATGGCAATGTCAACGGTCACCCACCACTTCTTTACCACGAGGGTGTACAGCATCTGTACATCAACAGGGCGCAATGCCCAACAAGCTCTCCATGCGGTCCAAGATGACCTTCTCTCCAAGGAAGAAGACCATAAAATGATCAAACTTGAATGTCTTCTTCATCCACCTCAAACTCGTCATAGCTATGATATCAAACAGAGTAATGGTTAACTCTCCCATCGTCAAATGGAAAGTGTGACTGGATTCACTCCACCTCTCAATAATCGTTACTAAAACCTTATGGCTCATAAGCTTCCCGACGGTGGGCAAAGCACTAATCAAAAGACCGAATCATGTGGCCTAAATGACATCCACTAATGTCTTATCGTGTCAAGCTTCAGCGTTGGTACAGTCTCGAGCACACCACTTTTTGCAACAACTAAGAGCATCAACGGTCGTGAAGTCCTAGGAGTGCAATCACATGGAGTATTCCAGCGAAGATAAGTTTCATCCATTTCATTAATATCAACTATTAAAATACATGATGGCATAATTAATAGTTAATAAATGAAATGTTTTTTGTAAAATATGTCTAACTTGGTGTGGATATTATTATATGAAGTCTTCGGGGTCCTTAAAAGGATAATATGGCAATGGATAGTGACGAATAAATTCACATGGCAAAAGTAAAGTGCATCATTATAAATACATACTTGTGCATTTACATAAAATAAAATGTACACATGAATTTTAATTAAAATAAATACATACTCATGCATTTTAAGTAAAATAATAACTAAAGCATTTTAAGTAAAATAAATTTATATTAATGCATTTAAAAGAAGTAAAGCATCAATTAATAAAAAATATGGGTTAACTTATTTAAAAGTTATCAAGTAACAAACCAAAAATACCAAATAATCATTTAATTGACAAAAACTAAGTATAAAATTAAATAAAATGCAGAATTGTCACCTTCGGGGTCTCCCTAGGCTCGATTTAGGTGTATAGTGGAGAAATTTCCCCGTCTACAAAAGCCCATTCAATTTTCAAAGTGGCAAACTCCTCACCTCGTGTTTGCCTTCCTCGAGCTCCTAGATCTTCACCTTGAATTTGGGTGCTCTTGCATCAAAACATGTTTTACTTGAAGGAATTTTGAGAAAAATGGAGGAGAAAGAAGAAAGTTAGAGAGAAAGAGAAAAGAAGAGAAGTTTAGTTTTTTTAAAAAAGATGATAAGGAGGAAAGAGAAAAAGTAGAGGAGAATTTATAATGGTCACTAACAAATGGTCAAAAAATTTTCGTTCCCCCATTATTGAACACATCACCACCGATGCTTCACCGATACCAGGTTCCACTGGACCGGCACCGGTACTCCCTAAACTACCTCATATTGATCAGTACCCCCGCAGACATTTTCGCTTGATTTAAGTCCATTCCAAGAGCTTTTCATGACCAAAAATACCCAAATTTATTTCTTTTAAATAAATTTCTTCCAAAAATAAATTCCTCCCAAATTGATTTTTATCCAAATAAATTCCCTTCCAAATTAATTTTCTTATTAATTATTTCCTTCCAAAAATTTATTCTTTCCAAAATTATTTCTTTCCCAAAATTAATTAATTCTTTTCAAATTAATTCCTCTCGAGTAAATTACTCCAACTTAACAAATTTTTCAAGGGGCAATTTTTATTCCCTTTGAATTTATTCTATATTTTTATCCTCTTTCAGGACACCCAAAATCTTATCAAAATTATTAACCTTACCATATCAACATCTTCAATGGGAAAATTCAACATCTTCAAAGACACCTTCACAAGATTTCGAACAAAGAAAATTTCTTTTACTCTATTAATTTATTTCATGTTTTAATTCTTTATTGAAGAGGAATAATATTTGTTTCCAAAATTTCAATCAAGGAGTTAAATCACGTTCATTGGCATTGCTAATTCCAAAATAGTTTTATTGCGAGTAGGTTTCCAAACCTAACTGAATTATTTTCCAAGGTGATAATTAGGTGCTTTAATCCTAGGATTCAACCTCATTAAAGATCTAAATTGTGCACTTTCTCACCTAAAGGTCAACAGAGAGAACCAAATTATTTTCCAAGGTGACAACTAGGTGTAATAATTCTAGGTGTCAACCTCGTTATAGTTCCAAAAGGTACATTTTCTAACCTTAAGGTCAACTTCAACAAGTCATGCCCGGCCTAGGTATAATTTCTATCCCTTGCTCTTTTCGTGTGACCACTCTAAGGTTTGTTTGCAGTGATCTCTCGATGGGAAACGTATGATCACGGGATTCTTTGTCCCTCTCAAGAAACGATGATGAAAGCTTATTGTTCATACTTGCTCTCTAAACATCTAGGGACCCAAAATCATGGCTAAGATGGCATTAAAAGAATTTCTTCCAATCATTATAACCCTTGTCACATGTTAAAATATTTAATTTAACACTTAGTTTATTTTATTTTACAGGTTTACTTCATTTTTTCCTTTGTTAGGAATAAAACAAGTGTTTTTAGCCATTAAAGGCCTTGTTTCCTTCACTTAAAATATACAAAAAATACATACAAAATATTAAATGTTAAAATTCATATGATAGAAAAATAAAAATATGAAAACAAAGTTAAAAAAAAGTTGTGGTCCCAGCAATTGGGAGTCACTAGGTCCTCAGGGGATCCTCCGAGCTTAAGGCCCCACCACAAAGAATGGTGCCGTGTAGCTAAGTTGGCGACAATCCTCTTGCTAGGCCATCATCGACGAAGATAGAGGGGCACCGGGTTTTTACCAGAACTTTTTTTACCATTTTCCCCCTTGTATCCTTAATTTTTGCGGACCTAAAATGCTATTGTTGGTCTAAGATAGCTCAAAAACTGAGCTTTGTTCTTTTTAGATTTACAAAAAATTTCCAAGTTAAGTTTTTAGATTAATGTTGAGTAACTTTCGTTGTCCGTTAGTCTAAATAACTATAAACAACTCAGCTTCACTGAACTTGTTTATCTTCAATCTGTGTTGAGTACATTACTCATCATAGATTATTTTTCATTCAGAACTTATAAAATAGAGAGAATGATGAATGAGCAAAGACACTATATAGGCAACAACAAAGTTTAAGAAATATAACAAGTGAGATTTATCCTAGTTCGGCCTCGAGCCTACCTCTAGTCCACAGATTCCTTTTGAGCTTTAATTGACTAGTGTTTATTTCCTTCCTTAGGCGGATAAGCCTTTACAGTGGATAAGTACCTTTGTTTCTAACTACCACTCAACTTATAGTTACAAAACTATCACTCAGATTAAAATGAAAGTTTGAGAACTAAGGATTTCAACTAATAAAATGAGTTGAATCCTTTTACAATGTTAAATATAATTTCTCTCTATTACAAACAGATGGTAAGATTTGTGTCTGCTTTAGAATGCTTGATTTTGAATTTCTAAATGTTGGGAATAATTTGACTATATTTCAGCTCTTAAGAAATTTGAGGTGATTCACCAACTTTGAACGTCGCTTCTTCAATCTTCTATTTATACTTGAAGGTCTTGGAAGTAGCCATTGCAAACTTCTCATCTAAACTTGTTCTTCAATTTCTCTTCTCTCTAAAATTTTCAAAATTTCCTGTTTAATGTAAATCTAGGACTTTTAGAGATAGAGAATTCTAACGTTGAAATGCGAGATTAATCTATCAATCTTGATGTGCAAAAAACACGTTTACTTCAAGAAATTCTGATATGATAGAGAGGTGCATGAGATGCAATATGGAAACTTGAGATTTTTCTTGCTGAAGTTGTAGAGTTGTGTGGAGACACTAAGAAATGATGCATGTAAGAAGATACCTTTTGCGTTGGAAGCTGGTGAGGAATCTCCAATTTTCTATACTTACACCTTTTCATTGTGAGGACCACTTGAATATCTTCTTTTATTTCAGCGCTTTTTGCCTAAAAATAATTAAAGGAATATTCCGTCTTTCATAGTAAGATTAAAAGCACATGTGTCATTTCATTCTCTATGTGTCAAAATAACTCCACTTTTAACAAATAAAAGCTACTCAGCTTTGTTGAGTCTATATCATATAAACTATGTAATACTCAGCCTACTCAGCTTTTCTTACTCTAAGCCATAAATTAATTAAAAACTCAGTAACATGATTTATTTTTTTTTACACTCAAGTAACTTATTTAATTAGTATTCTACTTAGTACTCAATTAATTTCACTATCCTTGATAGTTTATAATCTCTAAAAGTTTTAAGTACTATAAAGTACTATTAACTAGGGTTCAACAGGTATAAATAGGCTCAAAGTTTAAAGAGGGAGAAAGAAACATCACTTTTACCACATTTGGGTAGAGAGAATATTAGGAGAGAGAAAAATAGACTACTTAGTAGGAAAGTATTCAAAAGTGAGGAAAATTCCCCTTTTCTTGATTTTTCTTCCATTTTCTTTCCTTAATCATTGTTTGGGTTCTTATAATCTTTGGTAGATCTATTAAATACCTTCCTATTGAACCTAAAATCACTCAAAATATCCATATCTAGCATTTATTTTTTTTTTGGTGTTTAATCCACAAATCTTCAATAAATCAATAAAAAAGGTTTGGGAGGACTCATTTCTTTACATTTCTAGCTCTAAAATCATTTGAACATAGAGGGGGTAAGCTTTTGAGTTTTAGTAAACTTTTGGGCTTGATTATGTGTTTATTTTTGTGTTTTAAGGTTTTTTTGAATGAGAAAATAAGTTTAGCTCGATGCCCCTCTAGTTTGAGACCTTGTAGTTTCTATAGGGGCACCGATAAAACTACTAGTGTGTTGATGATACTATGAGGGCACCACTCCAAATAGATTCTCTATTTAAAAATTCATTTTTCACTTATCTTATGTAAGAAATAGATTATCTCAACAAAATAATCATGTGTTCCCTGGGGCTTTTAGAGCTTGAATTGTGCCTTTATAGGTGATTGGGATACCCTCAAGGAGCAAGACTAGCACCGACCTAGGTTGTGGTCAATTAGATTACAACCGGCCCATCTAGAGGGGCACCAGTTTATTTTTAAGTAACAACCCTTTTTATGCCTTTTTTCGCCTAAATTTCATATTTTCTCTTTGTTTTAGGCACCCCCTATGACAAGAATCAATATTCCTCGATAACGAATCTCAGAATATACCATGTGGCATCTTTAAATAATTAAAATGCACAAGTTTGGGTGTAAAATAAGTCATATTCACAAGAAAATTTGCTTGGAAACTCGATTATCAAATTTTAAAAATCAATCGAGCGCATTGCTTTTAATAATCACCGTAATCTAACTTTTTACATTATTAAGTGAGTCTTGTTTGGTATAAGAAACCCCTGCTTGTGATGTGCCATATAAATTATGCTAACCCCTTGTGGATGTAGGTAGTTGAGGATAGATGTATGTTAGGATTTTTATTCCTTCGGCTATTGCCTTTGTAAAAATAAATGTATTTGTAGATAAAATTGTAATTAGGACCATTTGCATACCCAAAAAAATGTATTACTTAATCCCTATCCCCTAGGTTAGAAGCCATTCATTTTATTTTCTCTACTTGTTTATTTACAGCATTATTTATTTATCATGTTTCCGCTTGTTAATGCTTTAAATCACCAAACATTATTCGAAAATGACTCAAAAATAGTCAAAATACATTAAAAGCTATGATGTGCATGCAATTTTAACTCAAATAAAGATGAATTATGTAACCCATCCAGACCCGAATCTCTATACTATGGTGCAGTTAAGGCTTAACAAATCTAGAGTGTATCAAAATTTCCTCGAAGAGCTGATACTAGTGACGAATCCATAACATAGACTAGAGGTTTAGGCCTCATGTCTTTCTAAAATTTTATTTTCTCTCTTTCTTGGAAACCCACCTCGACGAGGTCGGCACCTTGCGATGGTCGCACAAGTTTGAATAATGGTTCACTATGGAGCCTAATATATCCTCAATCGGGTTTTAATTCACCCAGTTTTAGAGAAAACTCCTTATGAGCTTTGGCAAGGGTGCAACCCTAAGGTTGGTTATCTCAGATCATTTTGTTATAGGTATTTTATATTAAATACCAAGGAACAATTAAGAAAACTTTATCCTAAGGCGGAGGAAGGTATCTTTTTGGGTTACTCAACTAATAGGAGGGCATATAGAATATATGCCCAGAGAATTGATCTTTTGGAGGAGTCTATGCATGTGGATTTCTATCAAACTAACAATGGTGGTAGACATACCTTTTATGCTTATGAAGAAGGAGGAAACTGATAAGTGTATAATTACACTTATTATTATGATAATTTTACACATTAAACACCATAGTTTAAGTCATTTTTATGCTTTATATAAAAGATTTCACATGCTATGTAGTTGTTTTTTATGCAAATGCAGGTACTAGGTAAATCTTGGAAGTAAAATGATTAAAGTTAGAAATCTATGAAAAAAGAGTGAAAAAGGTGCAAAAAGATGCATGGAACATAAGGATTTGGCTTAGGATCGAAGCTATTGAAGATCGGAATAGTTAGAAGAAGGATTCTGAAGAAAAACACAATTCACGGTCATAAACAACTATGCACCTTTGCTACATAGTGTTCTTCATAACATAAAGTTGCCAACCAAATATTCATAGTCGTGACATGTGCTTCATGATCATGAATTTGATAGTTTTTGGTCAACTCTTCTCAACTACCAACCACTAGATAAGAATGATCAACCACCATCAACCACCATAAACTATCAAATGATAAGACACCTTTTGGATGTCAACCAATCATGAAAAGGTGCCTTTTCATTGTGGATAAGATCAACCCAATTCAACCAAACACAATGAAGTGATGCAATCTTTCACTAATGGACACAACTCTTCATTTGGATAGACGCAATTTTTCATACTCTATAAATAGGGCTGCAAACTCAACCATTTTCATGGCATGTATGGTGTGTGGGCATTTAATGTGACATAGAGGGTATATATGTGTGAAAATCGTGTAGATTTTTCTACGTTCATAAGTGTTAGTGAGAAAGTGTATAAGTGATTCAAACCTTATTTCGATCACTAGATTTCTCTACATATTCAAGCGATTGTTGTAAAAGTGTATTTGCAAATCACTTATCAATAAAAGTTTTCGTTCTTCAATATTTGTTTGTTCAATATTCACAAAGAATAGCATCCTAGCGGAGGTTCTGTACTAGTTGACACCGAATTCAAAGCAGACGTAGGAATTGCGGGAATTGACGACTCCCATTAAAGAGTGGATACGGTTTGATCAACTTCATCTTTTACTTGCACACCTTACAACTTTTCTTTGTTTTCTACTAATACTTTCAATTTTGAAGTTTATGATATGTTTATGTGTCATAATGTGTATTTCATGTTGAGTCTTTTATATTAATCAATTATATGCTTTTAAGGTAACTTTAAGAGTAGTTTTGGGATTAATGAGATTGTGTATAATCACCAGATATGTGATTATGACACTATTTAGTGTGCCAACCTTTTTGGAATGATAACGTGCTAAATATGGTTGTGTGAGAGCGACCTGTACTAAGTGTAGTAGTATTGTTATCCAGGTTTATATAATTTTCTTAATTCGTTTGCACTAGATTTAGAAAAGTCATTTCATGTGTTGCTCTGCAGTGAATAATTGAATATCAGAATATCCAGAACTGAATTTGTTATATTAGTCTAGTGTACGTAATATCTTTGTTGACTTTTCATTTTTTCTTTGCTATACTTGTTCGTAGGGATAATCTATACTGATTTCTTCTACTCTAATTGATATGCATTTATCGACCATTATATCCCATCCTACCCAATAAACAATAAAATCATTTATTTTATTTACTTTGTTCTGTTACTCTTATTAGTCTTTAGAACTGATTCCTTCCCTGTGGGTTCGATATCTTTTAAAACTACATTGCAACTGTATACTTGCAGTTATCATCATTTTTCTATTTGATAAGTGGTATTAATAACACCTATACTTTAAAGCAAAAATCTTGCGAACAAGTTATTAAACTTATCAGTAGAAAAGTGGTTAACAAGTTTTTGGTGCCGTTGCTAGGGAAGGCAAGTGCGTTCTAGATATCAAATTGCAGGAGAACGGGCAATTATACTTTATATGTTATTTGGATTTATTTTTAATTTTATTTATTTTTATTTTGATATTTATATTTTCTTGTTATTAACAAATTTTTTCTTGTTTATTCATTGAGTTTTCTTTCTACCGTGTGCATGCCAATTACGGGTAGTTTGGGGTGAAAGTTTGGCTTCTTTCGAATCTGAAATAGAACAATTTGGTAGGACAAGGAAATAGAAAAATAAGAGACAAGTAATAAGGATGACTGATGATCAAGAGTGAGTTGAAAATCCAAATCCAAATCCAGTTCCGCCTCAACCAAGGTTTATGGATTATTCTATTCTGACCATCAATGGTAACAATTAAGGAATTGTTAGACCACCAATTGCAGCAAATCAATTTGAAATCAAACTAGCATTACTTCAAATGATTAGCAACAATGTACAATACTATGGTCTACCCTATGAAAATCTGAATTCTCACATTGCAAACTTTTTAGAAATCTGTGATACTTTTAAAATGCCCAATGTTCCTGATGAAGAAGAAGCGAAAGTTTGGTTGAATTCATTACCCCCAAATTCAATCACTACTTGGAACCAACTAGCCCAAGCTTTTCTGACTAAATATTTTCCTTTAGCCAAAACCTCAAGACTCATTAAAGAAATCACTTCCTTTACCTAGAAGTATAGTGAATCCTTATACGAAGCATGGGAATGTTATAAGGAACTTTAGTGAGTTTTTCCTCATCATGGTTTACCTTAGAATGTTATTCTTCAAACTTTCTACAATGGAATAAATCATGCTACAAGAGGAGCAAGTGATATTGTGGCTGCAAGATCTCTTATGAAGAAAACTAGTCAAGAATCTTTTGATCTTTTGGAAGATATGGAAAGTAACAATAGTATGTGGCTAGTGGAGCAAGCACAAGTAAGTATTACTAATCCTACTCATTCAGTTAAAAAGGTCAATGAATTAGATTCTATTTCTGTTATGCAAGAACAAACATCTGCTTTATCTAATAAAATAGATAACATGTGTATAAGTAAGAATATCCCTTTGACATGTGAAAATTGTGGTCAAATCTGACACACTGCTTTTGAGTGTAACTGTAACCCATGTGTAGGGGAGCAATTAAGTTATGTTCAAATTCAAGGGAATTCTTATGGTAATAATGGAAATAACTATTGGAATTCTAATTGAATGTATATTGATAATGAACAAAAAAATTTTCAAAGTAATGATAGAATAAGATAGTTGGCAAGTAAATTAGACAAGTTTCTAGAGGGAGTTTGTAATAAGAAATCAAAGTCAAAAGAATGTTACAAAAAGTTAGAGAATAAGATGGATCAAATGTTTAAAAATCAATCATCTTCCATTCATAATTTGGAAATACAGGTTGGTTAATTAGCGAGTGCTATTCCATCTAGGGGAAAAGGCCATCTACCTAGTAACATAGAAGGAAATCCTAAGGAAAATGTGCATGCTATAGCCCTTCGTAGTGGTAAATTACTACATAACCCAAATCCTTCGAGTATGCTTATTAATGATGATGTTGTTGAAGTGTTGCATGATTATCCAAGTAAATCCAATGATAAAGTAGGAGTGGATGAACAACCTAAATCTGGAAAGGTTAATCCCCCTCAATCACCATTTCCACATAGAATGAAGAAGAAAAATTAGGATAAGCAATTCATCGAATTCATCAACAAACTTAAAGGTCTGGAAATCAATCTCTCATTCATTGAAGTCATTACTCAGATTCCTAACTATGATAAGTTTATTAAAGAAATTTTATCTTGTAAACATAGTTTAGAAGGAATATCAAAAGTATCTTTAACTGAATATTGTAGCAAAATAATAACCGCTACAATACCCACTAAACTTAAAGATCTAGGAAGTTTCACAATTCCGTGTAAACATGGAAACATTTATTTTCCAACATGTTTATGTGATATTGGGGCTAGTATAAACCTTATGCCTTTATTGATCTTCAAAGAGTTGAAACTTGATGATTAAGTTAAAAGGACAAATATGGTCTTGCAATTGGCTGACCAGTCTATTAAACATACTTATGGCATAATAGATGATGTGGTAGTTAAAGTGGACAAATTTTTTTTTCCAACAGACTTTATTGTGCTAGATTTTGCAAATGATGAAAAGTGTCCTATAATCTTAGGAAGACCTTTTATGCGTACTGGCAAAGCATTGATAGATGTTTCGGAAGGAAAAATTAAGATAAGTATAGGTGATGTTATAGTTGAATTTAACATGGGTAAAGCTGATAAATATCCAATGGATGAAGATATATGCTTGAAACTTGATTAGATTGATGCTTGCATCCAAGAGGTTGGTAAGTTAGATTTCGTCCATAAATATGAAGTCGAGGGGTTGAAAAACTCCATCGATACTTAAATCTCTCATATATTCCTAAAATATATAGTATAATATAGTAGTATATATTTGTTTTTATGTATTAGTACAGTTTTTCAAATAAAAGAAAAGGACAAAAACTTTTGGATTTTGACATATCGCGACCGCGATATGCATTGCTCTCGTGATCAATTTGGTCTGAACTCTCTGTTTCTATATAAGAGAGGGTCACGATCGCGACTAACCTTCACGATCGCGGCCCATGTGATATGCATAGCAGTTACTGTTGTAACAGCTATATTTTAACATTATATTTGATATATACCCATTGGAAAAGCAATTTTTACCCTATTACCTATATAAATAACCACTTTTCTTAGTTTGTTTTCACAAAAACTCTTTTTCATAATCTCAATCCTTTGCAAAAACAAGTTTTCTGTCTTTCAAATCTGTGTTTCAAAGTTCTTGAATTCCATTTTAATGGCACCAAAGAAAACAACATCGTCAAAGTGGAAGAGTAAAGTGGTGAATGGACAAAACGTGTTTGGTTTCCCCTTTCCAATCTATAGTGAAGAAGAAGTTGAAAGATACTTGAGAATCAAGAACATCGATTTTCATGGTATGCTTTTCTACGATCCTACTTTTGCTATCGATGCTGGGATTCACTTGGAAGTGGAAGAGTATTTTTCGTTATTTGGATTGGAGAAGTTTGTGAATATGCGATTTCCTTTTATCGAGGAATGGGTCCTTGAATTCTTGGTTACTATTGCTGAAGATGGGAATATCTTGAAAAAGAAATTTAGGAATGGAGGAGAAGAATATAAATTCACTATGATGGATTTAATCAAATGGTTTGGTTTGGGAGAAAATTTTGATGAGATTGAGAAAAATGAAGATTATGAATTAATGGATGTTTGGACTGAGTTAATGGGATTGGATCAATACGATGTCAAAAACTATTCCAACAAGAACATAAAAAATAATAGCCTTCTCTACCTTCACAAGTTTATTTCTTAAAGTCTTTTCTTTCGACATGAAACAACTAAAGTATCAATGAAAGACTTGGAAATATTGGAGTGTGCAGTTTCGCAATTTCGACCAAAGTTTCCAATTTATATTTTTGAGTCAATCACTAGACTGACTAAACATTAAAAGCCTAGAGTTGGAAGCGCAAATACAATTTGTGGGATAATTTTCGGGGCAAAGAACTTATTACCGTACCAATATAATCCGAGAGAGAAATTTAATTTTTTGGGAGGAGTGTATATGAAGAAAGCATGATTGGTTAAAGAAGGAGGAAAGTTTACGTTTCTACCATATACAGTAAGGGTAAGGAAGCTTAGATTGATGCAAGAATCTACTTCTCCAGAAAACCAACCCGATGAAGAAGATGTTGAAGAAGTTCAATTTGAAAATAGTAATTCAAGACAAGCCTCGGGAAGTACAAATGATACATGGAGAGGAAAGTTAGTGAAAGATGTCGACCAAGCATGCTTAGATATAGCAACAATATAGCAAGACGTTTGTCTCGCCGAGCATTTCGTTGAACAAGAAATTGAATACATATTTCAGAATGCAAGATTTGGAAATCTCGTCGAGCCTTCCAGATTCAAGTTTCGATGAATAAAATGGGTTTATATTCTTTTTCTTTTATTTTTATTTTCTTTTCAGTTGTGTGTTTTGAACAGTTTTTAGTTTTGATTTTTATTAGATGTCTCATAATGAGGACATTGTATTCTTAAGTGTGGGGGGATGTTTGTAAAGCAATCCCGAAAAAAATCCAAAAAAATAAATAAAATGAAAAATCTAAGAATTAGAAAATTTTTTCTGATTTCTGTGTTATTTATACATTATCCATTCTTATACTTTATGAACATCTGTCCAAGGTTATTTTGAGTGTTAGGTATTACAAGTTTGATGTTAGTGCAAACTTTGAACAAAATTTTTGTTTCAAATTTGAGCACATGTTGAATTTGAGCGTTATTAGCACAACATTTATCAATTTAGCAAGGATGAGTGGTGAGTAACATTCGAAAGCAACATTCCAAGTTAGTTTCGATTTACATTTCAATGCAACATGAATTATTATAAGTTGTATAGTATTAGTTTAATGCTACCGATAAGTTTAAGTGGAGTAATATCCAATATTATTCTTACGATGAGTTGCATATGCAAATCTCGAATAAGTCCTATAAGTATTGAGTGCGTTTAAAGTGTTAGGAAACTATAGCCAATACATTGAAATTGATCAATAAAGGATGAGGGTATTAAGAGTGAAAAATCAAAAGAAAGAGAGGATAACCAATGAGTTATGCAAAAGGTGAGGAATGGTACGAAGCAGAAACTACAACCATTCATTGAGTGATAAAAAAGAAAAATAGCATAGCATGAAAAATGGGTGCAATGTACAAAGTACTTCAAAAAAACATATGTTTAAAAGAAAAAAAATGAGAGAGTGGTATGGAACATAAAATGCAACCACTGAAAAATGGGGAGAGTGGTATGGTGCATAAAATGCAACCACTAAGAGTGTTTTAGCATCCTAGATTACCTAAAAATGTCTTGAGAGACAATTATTCAAAGTATGCTTTCTATGTCCTTCATACTTTATACTATGCTTAAGAGAAGGAAATATTCGAGTATGCATATAACGCTTATATGAAGATGTAATTCGGATGAACCTCCATTAAAAGCAAAGGTATGCAACTAGACTATATAAATTGTACATTACTAATTTGTCAAAAATTTAGGACTTCTACTTGAATCTTATGCAACATGGGAATGTGGTACTCACTACAACAGTCTTTCACCAAATGAGATACAAACTTGAATACTATTTTATGCACTTCTATTGAATTTACCTTGAGGACAAGGCAAAAGTTAAGTGTGGGGGTGTGATAAGTGTATAATTACACTTATTATTCTGATAATTTTACACATTAAACACCATAGTTTAAGTAAATTTTATACTTCATATAAAAGATTTCACGTCGTTTATAGTTATTTTTTATGCAAATGCAAGTACTAGGTAAATATTGGAAGTAAAATGATTAAAATTCAAAATCTATGAAAAAAGAGTGAAAAAGGTGCAAAAAGATGCATGGAACATAAGGATTTGGCTTAGGATCGAAGCTCTCGAAGATTGGTATAGTTACAAGAAGGATTTTGAAGAAAAACAAAATTCACGGTCTCGACAACCATTCACGGTCACGACTTAGTATTCTTCAGAATAGAAAGTTGCCAACCAAATATTCATGGTCACGACATTTACTTCATGATCATGACATTGATGGTTTTTTATCAACTCTTCTCAACTACCAACCGCCAGATAAGAACGATCAACCGCCATTAAGTACTAAATTATAAGACACCTTTTGGAAGTTAACCAATCATGAAAAGGTGCCTTTCCATTATGGATAAGATCAACCCAATTCAACCAATCACAATGAAGTGATGCAATCTTTCACCAATGGACACAACTCTTCATTTGGATAGACACAACCCTTCATACTTTATAAATAGGGCTCCAAACTCAACCATTTTCATAGCTTGCATGGTGTGTGGGAACTTTATGTGACATAGAGGTATATCTGTGTGAAAATCACGTAGATTTCGCTATGTTCATAAGTGTTAGTGACAAATGTATAAGTGATTCGAACCTTATTTTGATCACTAGATTTTTTTACATATTCGAGCGATTGATGTATATGTGTAATTGCAAATCACTTATCAATAAATTTTTTCATTCTTCAATATTCGTTTGTTCGATATTCACAAAGAATAGCATCCTAGCGGAGGTTCTGTATGTGTTGAGACCGAATTCAAAGCATACGCCGAAATTGCAGGAATTGATGACTCCCATTAAAGAGTGGATACGGTTTGATCAACTTTAGCTATCACTAGCATACCTTATAACTTTTCTTTTTTTCTACTTATACTTTCTATTTCGAAGTTTATGATATGTCTATGTGTCATAATGTGTATTTCGTGTTGAGTCTTTTATATTAATCAAGTTATATGCTTTTGAGTTAACTTTAAGAGTAGTTTCGAGGTTAACGAGATTGT
>CATIWQ010174644.1:0-11994 GCA_949673415.1 Euphorbia schlechtendalii | reverse complement strand
AACCATGGTTGGAACCCATCTATTTGCATTCCATGAAATTGCTAGTCCATTTGAGTTCTCTTTCTCAAGACTTGCATACCTGATTGTACAACTCTTGAAATATGTCTCCAACTGGCATTAGCTTCGCTAACATGGATAATTAACCCATTTTGGTTAAGGCATTAACCCCATCTAGTCTCATGACCAAACACATGTTAAGGGAAATCATGATGTACATGTCCTTATATCCGTTAATAAGGTTCGTATCATGACTTATGACGGGAATACAATTTACCACCTTATTATTGTTGTAGGGATTTTAATTAGTGCAGCTGATCTGATCCTATTCTATATCTTATATTTTGGATATGATTATGATAATAATAATTTTGGGTTATTTAGAATTATTAATCTAAGGGAATATGCTCAATCTATGTCTATAAGTTTTAATTTAATAATTTAAACCATGGCTGTAAAACCATATGCAAAATCTAATTCTCATACTAGAAATCAACTAAGTCATAAAAGTCCCATGGGTACACTTGAATTTAATACCGATGGAGATTTCCAGGTAGGAGATGCCCCCTTATAGTAAATGAGCAGCAGGTCCAATCATTACCAAAATAACCATGGGCACTTCGTTTCATTGTACCATTGACAATTATGATTTAAAGGTTTCGTTCTTTTAATTGAGTGAAGTACTGGACGACCCTCAATTTAAAGCATTTACACATGTGGTAAAACATTGTTAATTTATATGACAATCACCTAGACTAAGTTTGAGCAAAACCTTAATCTAGTTATCACATAATTTTCTATAACGGGAATTGAAACCTAAGTCATGCATAGCATACTTTAATTAATTCATAGAAAATTTCATTTCAACATATTATCATCAATCATTCATAGCATAAGAAAAACTTTGATACCACTGCTGGTTAATCAAGATAGTAATTTAACATGCAAACTTGCAAGGCAGATTTTCAAATCATAAAGATAATCCTCAAGGAATTTCTAAGCATGCCATGATTGATATAATCTAAGTTGAAACATTCTATAGATGCTCATAGGTTTATAAAACTTAATAAAAGAAACCTGTATCTAAACGCCAACATGTTCTTGGGATTAGGGGATTTGAATTAGAGGATTCTGAATCTAGATAAGCAATAACATATTTGATAATGTAAAAGAATGGAATGAAAGGAAAAAGATAGGGTTACTAACCGAAGAATTGAAGGAAGGCTGGAGAAATGAAAGAAACTCACCGAAAAACGCATTAAGATTGCTAAGAGAATACTCACGAGAAATCACCAAGATCAAAGAGAAATTTTGCAAAGTAACAAAGTGATGTGATTTGAGCCCTTTATATAGAGTTGAAATGCTATAAATGCAGCAATCATGATTATTGTGGGAATCAAAGCGCCTGCAGAAGGTGAAAAGTCATGCCCTTTTAAATATCAATTCAAATCTTGACAATTTTTCACAAGCACATGGGCTCCACCACCCTTAGCCTTAAAGAGCCTTGCTTTTACCGGGGGGACTCTTGATAACAACTAACAATACTTGGGTTGTAAATCACTGAATCCTTTCACCCACTTTGAACTCAAGTGCCAAGCCCCCATCACTTATGCCCTAAGAGGTCACTCTAAGAGGTTCCCTCCCTGAAGCTTGGATGAGTCATCGATCATGCCAAAGTGACGTATTGTGACGTAAGCCTTTATCAATAATTCCTAGAAATCATTGAAGGCTTTACTTGGAATAGAAAGGGCCATGTTTGCGCATTTTCCCCATTCTCTAGCCATGTTAAAACTTGAGGGTGGCTCTGCCACACTAGAACATACGACTGCTTCACTATTGGTTACACGTTTCATGTGGTAGGTGACCATCCCGCAGAGGAGCAGGATTAGTGGAGCTCATCCCGCCACTTAAGCTCCTAAAACCCTATATAAACCCCTTTTCCCCTCATTATCCATGTATCTTATGTTCAATACATTCTCTTTGCTCGTATTTTCTCCCACGTTCCAAGATACTAACTTGATCATTAGAGTGCTAATGCTAGGACTCTAGCCAAGGCTTGTTTTGTAGGAGAATTCCCTCAGAGACCGAAATCTCACATGAGAGTGTATTTAGGACATCAACTAATATCAGTAGCAACAAATTAATCATTATTGCAATTTAAAGACTATATTAATTAATTATTTGATTATAGTCACAAAAATGGGCAAAATTCATAATAGAATAACTCAAAATTAAATTCTCGTACATGAAAGAAAATTGTTTGTGTGTGTTGGAAACAATATCAATAAACTAGCTATAAAACTCATGCTAGGTGGAGTGGGATATATATGAATTTTCAGAAGTCATGAACCTCTATCAAATGTCATATGTTCAATAAAAACATATCTTTCAAAACTGTGTGTCAAAAGTAGTGGCGGAGCCAAGATTCTAGGTGGGGTGGGACTCTCCACTCAGTGATCTTGGACTAACATCCATATATTTTGGCTCATAAAAAAAATTAGTCCTATATATAATTAATGTCGTGCAATTGTATAGAAAAAGTTTCAAATGAATTAATATATTAATGGTCAAATAGTTATAAACTTTTTAACATTTGAAATTTAATACTATTATACTTTTATTATGGGTTGATAAATGAAAAAGTAATTGAAAAGGAAAATAATAAATGAAAAAAAGGTATACATGAACAAAAAGATTTTTAAAGATTGTAATTAAGAAACAAATTAATAATTCATAATTAAGGAAAAGAGTTGTTTTGAAATAGACTTTTACTCCCTAGAGTCTCTATGTTAGGGTTTCATTTTCTCCCTTCGTATTTCTGAAGGGTTGGTTGTTTTTTTATTAGCGATTTCCATTCCCTTTTTCATTTTGATTTTAGAACTTTATTATTGTTTGGTGGTTATTCTCCCTCTCTCCACTCGTAACAGTCTCATGCAATTTTAATAGGGTTTCTTTTGGTGGCTATTGTTTTCTTTATTCATCTGTGATCAATTTCTTAGTTTTTTTGTCCAAGTTATTCTCCAATGGCTGATGTTACTGAAATGCAAGGAGTGGTGGTGGAAGAGTGGGATGAAGAGGATGGGTTTGTTTGTGATGAAGGAGACATCACAGAGCAAGGCGTAAGGAAGAGTTTCTTCCTTTTGGCCAAGGTTGTAATAGATAGTCCCTATAAAATGGATAATTTTAAAAGTACTATGGTTGGGGTGTGGAAACCGGTGAAAAATATTGATATTGAAGAGATATAACCATAGATGTATTATTTAACTTTGCTTCATGAACTTAATGTGAGCCGTATTATGGAAGATGGGCCTTGGTCTTTCGAGCAAAGGTTGGTTATAATATTGAAGTTTGATTTAGGGATCATTCCTACTATAGTTCACATGTATGAGGTAAGTTTTTGGGTTTAAGTGCATGAATTACAAGCTTGCTTTTGGATGTTGAAAATGGCCACTAATATTAAAAACAATGTGGGGTAGTTTGTTAGGCTAACCTAAAGGTGTTAGAATGTTCCTGGAAAGCTTTTATGTGAAAAAGAATCTTGATTGGTATTCCTAAGGCTTTGAAAATAAAGATGCGTATATAGAAGCAAGGTGGAGAGTGGAATTGTATTAACTTTAAATATGAATGACTCCCAAATTTCTACTTTTTTTGTTGTATTATTGGTCCTTGGGATAAGTTTTGTGAGAGGAAATTTGAGGCACCCATGGATAAGAGAGATCTTTAGTTTAACACTTCTATAAGGGTACCTTCTAGGCCTGCTAGAAGAAACCTTGTTGACCTATGATTGAAGATGTCTCAATGTTGAACTAGGGATGTGGAAGAGCACCTATCAGAGGTAGTTTTAGACCAAGCAACAACTGGTATGGGGTGATTGGTGGTGAGGGATAAATCGAGTAGTAGTAGTACTCCAAGTGGCAGTTTAAGGACTCCCAATATAAGTCAATCATTTATTGATCTATTGCAGTCGATGGAGGGTAAAACTGCTATGGTGACTGATGATTTGGAATGTGTTGTTGATTTGAAATGTAAGCGTGTGGTTTATACGGCTTTGGCTATTGATCTTTCTGAATCTAACTTGATTGACAATAAGCCTTTTTTATTTGACGAGGCGGGTGCTGTAGACGAACAGCCCCGCCAAGTGCCATGATATTTTCTATGTCGGAATTGTAGTAGCTTGGGCCGAGCTGCTACAATTCAGGAGTTAACGGAGCTTACGGCCCGATTGCGACCTAGTTTAATTTTTTTAATGGAAGTTCATTGTTCACGTTCTTATTTAAATTATGTATGTAGGAAAGTTGGTTTTACTCAATATATTTTTGTTAGAGAGGATGGTTCAGGGGGTAGTTTGGCTCTCCTCTAGGAGGTGAGTTGTACAGTGCAATTAAGGAGTTATGACTTGTCACATATTGATGCACGAGTATCTTGGGGTAGTTGGCGATTCACCAGATTCTATGGTTAGCCAAAAATTCATTTAAGGAATCTTTCTTGGTCCCTTTCGAGACACCTAGCAATCAATAATACCGATCCTTGGATAGTTATGGGGGATTATGAACTACTTGATGCTCGGGAGAAACAAGGGGGAGCACCAGCTAATAATAACGATATTATGGCTTTTCAAGATGCTTTAGGGGATTGCACATTATTTGATATGGGGTTTTCAGGTTACCCTTTCACGTGGGAAAGAGTTCAGGAGGGGACAGTAATTCTACGAGAGAGATTAGATCGGGGAGTTACAAATGAAGAATGGTTTAGAAGTTTTGCTACGGTAGGAATCAAACACATTGCAACTGCCAATAGTGATCATGATGCATTATATTTGATGTTGGGCTCAGAGGAAAGATGTGGTGCAACACCATTCCACTTTAACAATGAGTGGAGGTCCAAGGAATCTTGTAGAGAGTTTATTACTAAGGGTTGGTTGGTTCTGACCAATAAATCAATGGCTGAACGGTTCATTATGATTGCGGGGGAATTAAAAGAGTGGAGTAGGGTGGCTCGAGATCAATTTTTGCAGGAAATGCAATCTTGGAAGTCTGTTATTAATCAATTTCGTTAGGGTCAGGGGGTGTCGAAGTTTGATTATTATGAGGCTAGGTTACAATAGCATATTGCATATTTTTAACAGAATTTATTTATGACTTCGGGCTACTTGGAGCTGAATTTTGTGGACCATATAACTGGATGTATCTCCCTTGAGTAGAATTTGAACTTATATCATGAGTTATCTAAAGAGGAAGTTCGTGCTGCTATGTTTTCTACGAACCTGGATAAATCTCCAAGTCCGGATAGGTTTAATCTAGGTTTTTATCAATCCTTTTGGCATATTCTAGGAGATGATATATACCGTATGTTGTGTGATGTGTTGAATTGTGGTTGCATGTCTAACTTCCTGTTCCCAAACAATATTGTGCTCATTTCAAAATCAAATAATGCAACAAAAATTTTTTATTTCTAGCCAATAGCTCTTTCTAATGTACTTTACCATATTCTCTCTGAAGTCTTAGCTAATCTACTGAAGGGAGACCATTGAGGTTGTTATTTCTGATTCTCAGAGGGCCTTTCTTCCTAGTAGACTAATAACTGATAATATCTTAATTGCATATGAAGTTGGGCATTTTTTACAGAGGAAAATGAACGGGATAGATTGGGTGGTGGCTTTAAAGCTTGACATGGAAAAAGCTTATGATAGAATTAAGTGATTTTATGTTAAAGCTATTCTAGAAAAGATGGGTTTTAGTCTAACTTGGGTGAATTGGATGATGATGTGCATTATGTTTGTTCGTTGCTCTTTTAACTCTTGTGGTCGTACTTTTGGGAATGTCATCTTGAGCGGGGTCTTCATCAAGGGGTTCCTTTTTCCCCTTATCTTTTTATCCTTTGTGCTCAAGGGCTATCAGCATCCTTGTTTCATATTGAGAGGAGGAGTCTAATTCATGGTTATCGTGTTGCTAGAAATGCCCCAGTAATCTCTCATCTATTTTTTGGTGATGATAGTTATATATTATTTCGTGCTAGCTTGAGTGAATGTGATCACATAAAGAAATGTCTTGGGGAGTGTGAGCATACCTCTAGTCAACAAGTAAACTTTCAGTAATCATCTGTGTCTTTTATTCGCAATATAGACCCTTTTCAAAGGCAAGTTTTGTGATTTTTTTGGGATTCCATTGTTGTCGGCCTTGTCTAAATACATGGGTGTGCCTATGATGATTGGATAAAGTAAGCTCTTTTGGTTTTATTAAGGATATGATCCGGAAACGAATTAATTCCTGGCGCGCTAAGCATCTAAGTTGGGGAGGTAGGGAGATTTTGATTAAGTTGGTGCTCCAATCGATTCTGATATATACTATGTCTATTTTCAAATTACTAGTTAATCTATGTGAGGCGATTCATAAATTACTGGATTCCTTTTAGTGGGCATCAAAGAATGGTGATAGGAGGGGGATCATTTGGCAGAGATGGGAATTATTATGTAGGCCTAAGTAACTAGGTGGTTTGGGCTTTAAAAACATGATTGACTTCAACACTACCATGTTGTGTAAGCAATTATGGCATTTTTTAATTCAGCCCACATCCCTCATTTGCCAAGTTTTCCAAGCTCATTATTTCCCCAATGTGAATGTTTTATCTATTAAAAAATATAATTCTCCTAGTTATGTATGGTGTAGTATTTTCTCAGCTCTTGATTTTTTTCAGCCCAATCTTCGGTGGAGGGTTGAGGATGGGTCTTCTATTTCGATAACTGAGGATGTTTGGGTAAATCATGTTAATCGCATCCACGTACTTGGCAGAGATGAACATGTTTTACATGATCATCGCGTTTCATGGCTCATTGATAATGGTGCTTGGAATGTTTATAGAATTAATCATTATTTTGTAGGAGAGGAGGTTAGTCTTATCCTTAACACTCATATTCCGAGTTTTCAACGAGATGATGCTCCTTTTTTGCCTTTTGAAGCTCCTGGTAGTTATTTTGTTAAGAGTGCGTATCGAACTCTTTTAAGTTTTTGTGGTGTCCATTTACCTATTATTGATTATCTATGGAATACCCTTTGGAAATTGTCTTTACCGTAAAAAATTCGCATTTTTATTAGGCGGGTCTTAAATAGAATTTTACCTATGAATGCTCAATTGATGCATCATATGGTCCTGGATGAGGGTCAATGTCATATGTGTTTTTTGCATTGGAAGATGGTGATCATTTATTCATGCATTGTACCTATGCAAGAAGTGTTTGGCAATTATTCTCTCATTGTTTGCAGATCCAATTTGGGAATTGTATTGTCTATTCTTTTTGTCAATGGCTTCGTACGAGAACGGTTGATTAGCTACAATGATCTTTCATCTTATTGTGGTCTCTTTGGAATGCTCGAAAAAAGATGTTTAGAATGATGTGTATACTCAGCCAATTTTGATTCGTCATCAAGTGGAGTCTTTATTGTGCCAATGGAGAGACATAGGGGTTACTGCTGTGCTACGAAGTGGAGCTGTTGGTCAGGGTGCAACATTTGATGTTTGAGTGGTGGTTTAAGCTTGGAGTCACCGGCCATACCTTTTATTAAATGCAACAGTGATGCTGCTATTTTTCAAGAGAGGGATTTGGGGAGTTATGGGGCTATGGTTCATGGTGTTAGTGTCTCTTTCATTTGTGCTAAATAGGGTTATCTCGCAGCGAACTCATATATACTTGAGGCTGAGGCCATATCAATCCGCGAGTCGCTATCTTGGTTAAAAGGTCGTGGATTTACACATGTTGTCTTGGAAATAGATAATAGCACCTTATTTGAAGCGTTATTGTCTCCTGATGAAGGCTTTTCATACTTTTCTTCTATTGTTCAAGAGTGCAAGTTGTTATCTCGTACTTTTATTTCTCGCTTGTTTAGCTTGATTCCTAGATCGCTAAATGATGTGGGACATTCTTTAGCGCGTGTGGTTATTTTGAATTCTGTAATGGGGGAGTGGTCTTATGATCCCCCAAACTGTATTCGTCACTTAATTGATTAATGCAACAGCATCCTTTTCATCAAAAAAAAATTCTTAATTAAGAACGGAAATAGTTAAAATTAAATATACCCAAATTAAATTTCTATCAATCATATTTTATTAAATTTCCTTTAGTATATATTCACATTAAAGTTCAATATATTATTTTATTCTTTCCTTTCTTTCTTCATCTCCTACCTTATATTTTGATAAATTTCATCATTGGAGGGTGGGGATGAAAGATATCTATCTATACATAGGGGTGGACGCAAGATCTGACTTAATGGGGGGTTAAAAATTACCGAATAAAACTAATATATATGTGTACATGTGAATAAAATACTATAATAAAAGTTAATGTGAAAAAGAAATCAATTACAATAATGAAAGCTAAACTTAAATTAATTATTTTTTAGTTAACCTATTAATTTTACTTTAAAACATGAAATATATAACTTTAGTTTGTATACAAGTTTCAATGTGTAGATGGTAGCAATTATACAGAGTTAATATTAATAACAAATTATATTAAGTTGATATGAGTAGGTAAGATGAAGGATCCCAAGCCTTGATGTCCAAGGATTAAAAGTATTATAATTATACTAAATAATTCAAATTGAGGGGGGGTTGATACCCCTTCTCCCTTGTACGTTGATCCGCTCCTACTTATACATGGAACCTCCAACGGTTGCCCCTTGCCACGGCCCAAATTAATTACTTGTATCAAGAGAGATTTTGTAGTTTTAGTGCCTTCAACTCAGAATAATCAATCCTGTGTACGTGTTCCAAATTCAAAAAATGAGACAGGAAACAAAATCAATTCAAATAAACAAACATTAGGATTTACCCCTTAATTAATCAACACACATGCAAACTAAATAAACATTTTATACCTTAAAGTATAAACTTTATGAATGTTAAGCCCATTACATACATGAAACTAAGGACTCTGTTCTGCTTTACCTTATCCGTAACAAATATTGCTATAAGATAAACAACAGCCCAGTGGCATTAGCTGCCCATCTAATTCAGCCAGCAAAGAGTAAATCTCGTTGGAACCCACCCATCATTTCAGCCTCATCCCGCGAATTTAGTTCAACATACATGTTAATCAATAATATTTGGGAAAGGGATGAAACTATTTTGGGTCCCGAATGCTTCGATTTGGACGTTCGGTGTATTTTTTGGGTGAAATTAGGCTACAAAACACAACTCATTATTACACCATGAGCCCACCCCAATTTGGTCAAAATCGGAATTATTGTAATTCTGAAAATTAATATTATTTTCTTTATATGATTATTTTATTCAGTTTTGTATTAATGAAAATATGATATTTGTTTTTTTCCTAATAATTGTAGTTATTGCTACTCTTGGGTTTTCAAAGCCTAATTGTCTTAGAGTTTGCGTATTTTAAAGTTGTTAGCAGAATCAACTTCCAGGCATCTTGCGAGATAAACAAATTTTTTTATTTATCTTTCACAATTTTCTTTTGCTGCAACAAATCTAGAGCACCAAGATGGGCACATGTTGAAATCACAATTGCCATTTGTCACTTCTATGGACGAAATGAGATAAGTTGATGGAGCTTTTGATGCATTATACCCTTAAAAATACAATGAAAGTATATGACTATTATTATTCAAGTACAGTACGCGGACACAAAAATAACTAATTGTAACTTAGGGATTTTTATTATAGAAACGTGGTCTTAAAAAATTATGTTTAGTTGCAATGTGCATGATCCAAATAATTTTTTAATTTCAATTTACTTCTTAAAGTTTAATCTATGTAATTTGAATGAATAATTACAAACTTGCGGTTATGCGTTTCCAATAGTGTGGAAGTGTAAGCACAGTGGCGAAGCCACTTGCTAGTATGTGGGGTCCTTGGACCTCACTTTTTTTTAATAAATAGTATAAATTTACAAGTAAATTATATTTTGGTCCTATGAAAAATGTCATTGAACCTTGTATTAATATTGAAGATATTCATTTATTTCACAATAAATACATTTTTTGAATAAATGTTTATATCATTTATATATAGTTCTACTATTTCTTTTATAATTTATTGTGCAGTAAAAAATATTCATCATTATTATTTACAATATTTTCATGATTTTACAATTTAATCGATTTTTTGATATTAATTATAAATATGAACATCACATAATATAATTTTTGGATTTGGCAATGCACTGATACCTTGTGTTATGAGATGATTCCTGGTTTACGTGCCCATACCAATCCATTGTTGATTCTAGTTACAACTTATTATTTATCAATCTGTTGCCTCTTACAATAAACAAATTTTTAGGGTATAGACCATGAAGTGTGTGTACACACACCCATACACACACTTACATACTCCTCTCTGTAGCATCTCACACTTGTCAAAATATGAAATTTCAGTTATACATATACAACAAACTGACTTACGCAAACACAAATTATTCAAAATCCTAAAAATATAGTAATAATATTGTCATATTGCTTGCAAGAAAAGCATGACTATTAGAAGAAAAAGGATTTGAAAATGCTTGTCAAAAATAAATTTAAGGAAAACATTGAATAACTGATTGGACAACATCAATAGAAGTAAAAGAGTAAGAAGTAAAGCCAGCATCTTTAATAACAAATTCCCATTCTTGATAAGTCCTCTCTTTGCCTATGTTGGTATGAGCCATCATCACCATGTCTAGGAAAAGCCTTGCCATCTCTTATTTGTCATTTCCCCTAACAACTGCTTCAATAATTATCACTCTTCCATTTCCATTTTGTAGTAATGCTTCTTTACATTTCTTGAGTATTTATATGCATTCTTCATCATTCCCATCATGTAGTACCCACTATATGCATCATTATAATATTTAGTTAGTCTATGAAATTTCATCGTTATTTACTCTTACTTAGGTTCAGATATGTGATATAAATTAGACATAAGAAGGAAAAACAAAATAGAATTTAGTCAATCATGATGAACATAAGATGTGTCTACCCTTTTACCACTTGTACTTGACAAAAAATGATCAATTCCCCCAATTACTTGACTAAAACTACATAATTACCCCTAATCATATTCATGCCTAAGTGAACAACCAACATTCACAAACTACAAGGGGAAAATCAAGTCTTTGTCAAACATGTGGGACGAATAAGTCACTCTTTTTGAAATACACAGATAGAATTGGAACTTTTTAAATTTAGAGCGACAAAAGACTAAACAAGATAATCATCAAGCTTTGGTTTAGTGGATATATCCTTGAAAAATCTAAAACATGTAAAGTTGTGGGTGCATACCACAACAATCAACAAAATTGTAAAAATGCCCCTTATAAACAAGATAATCATTAAGCTTTGGTTTAGTGAACACCACCATTGGAAAATTCAAGAAATGTGAGGTTGTGGGTTTATATCCCCACAACAGTCAACAAAACTGTAAAAAGCCCCTTTTTTATTAAAAGAAACTAAACAAGATCCATACTGTTGTTTTAACTTTTACTTCATTTAAATTTTGGTGTATTTTATTATGTAAACTTAAAAGACATGTCATCTAGGTTTTAAAATTTTGAAGAAAAGGACAAAAATATTTTTATTATAAATAATAATGCTACTAAATGAAGTATTTTAATCAATTATACATTCATCTAAATTAATCATAATTATTTAAGATTTACACATCAAAATTTGAGTAAGTTTTGGAATTTTTCATTCTATTATAATTTTTAAAGTTATCATCCCATTTTAGTTAAAAAAATATATGTACTTGTCAAAAAAATTCTAAAATTTATCACAAAGTTGTATTGTGTTTTTATGAACTAATCTGCAAAATTTGATTTCAAAATAGATGTAATTTCAAATTGGGGATTCACTTGTTTCATTTATTTGAAAAGTTTTGAAACCATAAGCACCCTCTTACAGAAAAAATCCACGAGAACCTTTTTGCTAAAAAAATCAAACCACACAACATATTTTTAAATTTACCATAAAAATATACTTCATTAAAGGTAAGATA
>CATIWQ010174620.1:0-24616 GCA_949673415.1 Euphorbia schlechtendalii | reverse complement strand
CCAACCATTATCTGACAAGTCCAGAAATTATTAAATCTTTCCTGAACCGAAAAATAACAAGTAATTCAATAAGTTTTCACAAAAGTTTGTTACAGCTCATAGATGTACAAACAGTGCAGAAATCAGAAAAATGGTGGGACTCTGACCATGTCAAGATATAAATGGGACATGGTTATGGAACAAACTTACATCCATGCAACAATAAGATTCTAAACTTATATTAGGCCATTTCCTTTGCTGGGATGGATTCTCTATAACCAAATGATGCAAGTTGAACTTGCAACTAGTTCAGTTGACAAAAATGCAAATACAAAACTAATGGAACAAAGCTTTGTAGCTGAGTACATCCAATTTATATAATAAACTAACAACTGAAAAAATTCTAGCAAAATCAAACAAAACAACGGAGAGATAAACATAACACGCTAAAAACTCAAATACTAGATTCATGATTAATAATAAATTAAAGTATAGCAAGCTGAAAAATCCAAGCTAGTAAGAAAACAGACCTAACTTGGTAAAATCCCCAAAAGCAAAGGTAGGAGCAACTGAGAGGCAGCAGCAATTATGTCTTCGCTGCATATTGAGAATTAAAGTCAGGATTTCACACATGTGGATGAACCGAAGAATAAGAGAATCGATTAGAAAGAAAAAAAACCTTGTCAAAGGAAGAGGATAGAGAGCGGCAGCAAAGACAACAGAGGAGAAAGGGTGCTCGCGGTGGTTGGGGTGAGGCAGACAAAAGAAGTGAGGAAAATAATGACGGAGGCTTGGGGGTAGGCTGAGAGCTGATCGTGGTTGAGAGCTCGCAGTGGTTTGGGGAGAAGAGCTCATAGTGGATGGTAAAAGAGAAGAAAAACTAACCTGAAAGTGGTTGTCATCGCCGGAAATTGGAGCTCCATTTCATCTCTGCCAAGGAGGGAAGGAGAGGTTGCAACATAAATTAAAAGAGATAAGGGTTTGGAATAAGCAGGCCAAGAGATAGGGTTGGGGTATTACGGACGGTTAATATATCACAGCCATCCGTAATACTTTTTTAATTCATTTCTTGGAAAGGCATTGCGGACGGTTAATACATACTAACCGTCCGTAATTTTTTTTTAATTTACAGCATTGCGGACAGTTGTTTCACAAGAACCGTCCGCAATGCTCAATGTATTACAGACGGTTCATTTTTAAAAATCATCCGAAATACTTATATATGTATTACGGACGGTTGTTACGTAACAACCGTCCGTAATAATTGGCTTCGCGTTTTTTAATGAGCATTACAGACGGTTTCTTGTAGAAACCTCCCCGAATAGTGCGACCCTATAGACCCTTTTTCTACTAGTGCGTGCATGTAAAAACTTTAACTTGATAAATATTTTATAAAATCTAAAAAGTAACCAAGCTCAGCATTCACCCCACCCCCCTCTACTGTGTAATTAAGCCGTTTAAGGACCAACAAGTGGTATCAGAGTAGTGCTCAACTTATAGACTTATCATTTTTGAGTTAAAGATCCATAAATGGCTTACAATAACTACAGTTCCAGCTCAGGATAGACAGTGCTCCTAAAGGAGGGAATTTCTATAACTAGGCCACCGTTATTCGACGATAATCACTACAGGTTTTGGAAAAATCACATAAAGAATTTCATACAATCTCAGAGCATGCAAGCATGGCTCGCTATCGAGCTTGGCACACGAATTCCTACAGTAGTTAGGAATGGGATGTGTGTTCTAGTCGATCTAGAGGATTATGATAACGCTGACTTAAGGCTTTTAAAAGAGAATGCCACAATGATTAATTACTTACACTATGCGCTAGATCTTACAAAGTTTAATGGGGTTTCGGGCTACGAGATAGCCCAAGAAATCTGGAAGAAGCTACTGATTACCTATGAAGGGAATGACAAGGTCAAGGAGTCCAAGATCAATCTCATGTTGAGAGAGTATGAGATATTCTAGATGGGTGCCAACGAGGGTATTCAAGCAATGAATACTAGATTCATTAACATTGTTAATGAATTAAAGCGGCTTGGCAAGGAGTTCACTGAGGAGGAGTTGGTGAAGAAGATTCTTCGCACTCTTACCTTAGAGTGGAATGCCAAGAATACCGTGATCAAGGAGGCTCATGATCTTAAGACCTAAAGCTATGATGAGCTAATAGGCACCTTACTGACTTATGAGATGAGCCTGAGGAAATATACCGATGACTCCAAAAGGAGTAAAGGCAAGGAAAGAGAGGGCAAAGCCATTATCTTGAAAGCTAATTCCTCTGATGATCCTACAAGCTCTGATTCTAATGAGCAAATGGCCCTTCTAACTAGGAGTTTCAAAAGCTTCATGAAGAAGGACGAGAAGTTCATCAAGAAGAAGTTTCCAGCTAAAATCAAGTCAACACAGCACCAGCGAGGAGCTAAGGAAGGACTCAAGAAGGAACACAACAAAGATATCAAATGCTTTGGCTGTGGTGAGAAAGACAATATCTAGTCGAGTTGTCCAAAGACCAAGAAGGACAGATTCAAGAAGAGGTTCGCAAAGAAGAATGAGGCACTTGCTGCCACCTAGAGCGATTTAGAAGAATCATCATCATCCGATGAAGAAGCAATCGATTCCACCAACCTTTGCTTAATGGCCGTTGAAGATAATAGAGGTGAAGGCTCAGCATCTACCTCAAGTAGAAGTGAAACCGCTGCTGATTCTGAAGCTGAGCGCAACAAAGGGAAATCCCCTCAAACTGAGGTACATGCTGAAATTCTTTGATATCATGAAATTGACTAACAAGTTAGGTAAAAACATCAAAGAGTTAGTGAGGAGAAGTGAAGACTAGGAAGACAAGCTTTCTTTAAGAAAAAGCTGAGTATCAGGAATGTAATACCAGCAAGCTCACTAAGCAATTAGATGAGTTGACTGTGAGATAACAGCTTTAAAGAAGGAACGAGTTCCTCCTGTTTGCCACTTTTCCATTGATAAGTTTAATAACTAATGGTTCCAAGAACTTGTTCGTGAGACTTGGCTATACACATTTCGTAAGGCTTATCCTCAAATTATGGTGCCAAAAACTTGTTCATGAAAAATGTAGGTGTTGTCAATGCATCTTATCAAATAGAAAAATGGTGATAACTGCAAGTATACAGTTGCGATGTAGTTTTAAAAGATATCGAACCCATAAGGAAGGAACCAGTTCTAAAGAATAATAAGGAAAGACAAAGTAAAAGAAAATAAAAATAGATTTGAGATTTTTGGATAGGAAGATTAGAATGAAAAGTTGAGTAAATATAGATGTGGAAGATTAGAGAATCTAAATATATAGAATCTTCAATACGAACAAGTATAGCAGAGAAAACATGCAAGTTCAACAAAGATGTTACGACTTACTAAACTAATCTAACAGCCTCGGTTCAAAACACTTAGATGTTCAATGATTCGCCACAGAGTAACACATGAAATAACTTTTCTAAACCTAGTGCAAATGAAATAAGACAATTATGAAAAATTGGACAATATCAATACTATACTTCATACGAGTCGCTCTCACATAGCCACATTTAGCAAGTTACCATTCCAAAAATGTTGGCTCACTAAACAGCGTTATATCACAGATCCAATGATTATAAACGATATTGTTAACCCCAAAACTACTCTTAAAATTAACTCCAACGCATATAACTTGATTAACTTAAAAGACTTAGCTTGAAATACGCATTATGACACATAGACATATCATAAACTTTGAAATAGAAAGTATAAGTAGAAAACAAAGCAAAGTTGTAAGGTATGCAAGTGAAAGGTACAGTTGATCAAACTGTATCCACTCTTTAATGGGAGTCATCAATTCCAGCAATTCTTGCGTCTGCTTTGTATTCGGTCTCGGCCTGTACAGAACCTCCGCTAAGATGCTATTCTTTGCGAATATCGAACAAACAAATATTGAAGAATGAAAACTTTTATTGATAAGTGATTTGCAAGTACACTTATACAACAATCGCTCGAGAATATAGAGAAATCTAGTGATCGAAACAAAGATTCGAATCACTTAAACATTTTATTGCTAACACTTATGAACGTAGCGAACTCTCTATGTACACACTATATAAAACTCTATAATTGCACTCTAATACTGCCACTCTCTTGTCACTTTTTGTGGTGCATGAAATTGTTGAGGTTTGGAGCCCTATTTATAGAGTTCAAAGTGTTGCGTCTATCCAAATGAAGAGTTGTGCCCATTGGTGAAAGACTGCATCTCTTCATTGTGATTGGTTGAGAAGCTTTGATCTAATCCACAATGGATAGGCACCTTTTCATGATTGGTTGATTCCTTATAAGTGTCATTTCATTGGCGGTTGATCATACTTATCTAGCGGTTGGTAGTTAAGAAGATAAAACCAAAAAACTATCCAAGTCACGACCGCAATATGTATGTCATGATCGTGAATCTTTGTTTGGAAGAGTTCTTTTTCTAAAGTGTACTAGTCACGATCGTAAATGATTGTCGCGACCGTGAATTACATTTTTCTTCATAATTCTTCTTGAAACTTCACCAATCTTCTACAGCTTCGATCCTAAGCCAAATCTTTAAGTTCCACGCATCTTTTTGCACCTTTTTCACTCTTTTTTCATAGAATTCCACTTTAGATCATTTTACTCCCAAGATTTACCTTGTATTTGCATTTGCATAAAAACAACAACATACCACGTGAAATCTTTTACATGAAGTATAAAAATGACTTAAACTATAGTGTTTAGTATGTAAAATTATAATGATAATAAGTGTAATTATACACTTATCAAATATATGCATGTATCGTGTGGCTCAGGGACACCACATTAACAACTATGAGCTCCTTCTACAAATTACTTAGAAGTTGGTTGTAGAGAAGAAGATTCATGCCCTGACTTTGAAGCCTATGTGGGGATGGTTAATTAGGGCATCCCCTTACCCCAATTCGATAATAAGGTGGGGATGGTTAATTAGAGAATAATCCCTATGTACGTATTCCATAGGTTGAAAAGGGCAAGAGAGGAAGAGGTATAGTATGTAATGGTGTTAGGGATTAGTTTGCCCCCTAATTATGTTATTAAAGCCTTGGAAGATGAAGTAAGCTCTACAGTTGGCTAAGTTCGCCCAAAGTCTCCCAAGCTAAGCTTCGATATGGATGGGATTTTGATTTACTAAGGGAAGGGATCTCCTACCTTCCATATCATCCGTTTTGAGGCCATCTTGAAAGTTTAAGGTCTCTCGGATGTAGCTTTGACCAAGTTATTCCTGTACTTCTTAAACGGGATGGCTTCTAAAGGGTACATGAGCTTGCCTAGAGATGTGAGGCAGAATTAAGAGGCCTTATCCATTGAGTTTCGAGCTTAATTCATCTATAATGAGAAGCTTAAAGTCGATGTGCATAAGCTCCGCGCTTGCAAATAAAGGCATGGCGAGTCGTTCAATACCTACTGCCAAAGGTGGATGGCTCTTAAGGTGCTGCGTCAGACAAGATTAGGTTTCAAAATAAAATCTAGATGTCTGATAAGGGGTTTGCTCCTTGAATATCGTTTGTATTTAGAGGTTGAGGACTTTGAGGGCTATGTTGATATCTTCGAGATGAATAAGAAAATTGAGCGCATAATCAAGGGGAGATCTCAAAGGGTTAGTGTAGTCAGGACTTGCCTTCCCTCTAACATTATCTTTGATATGATCCTACAATTTAACCTGAGAGTGAATTTTGTGGCTCAGGGGCTGATAATTGAAGAAGAGTCTATAGTTGAGATCTTGAGTAGAGAAGTATAACATGTTTATGTGGTTGTGAGCGATCAACTTGCTCTGATCGATATTGATAACTATGTTCTAAAATCCAACAATAAGAAAGCCATAGCAGTTGAAGTGGTAGGTGCGATGAGCCTGGACCCCGTTGATATTGATAGCCATAAACTAAAGGATGTCTCCTTGTTGCATCTTATTCTAAATTATCCATTCCAGTCCCCCACCAAGATAAGGGTCCTTGAGGAGGGAATCTTAAGAGTTACGAGAAGTTTATGGGTATACCAACCTGAAGAGTCTGAGCAGGATAAGGCTAAGAAGACAAGAAAGGACACAATGCTCATCTCTTATAATCCTCCCCTCCTAATGCATTTTGAAGAAGCAACCCGAGAGGTTGATACTTTGGTCAACCAACTAAAGAACACTCAGGCTGAGTTCAGCATTTAGCAACCGATCACCCTCTCCAACACCCATAGAAGAGGCCTTATCCAGAAACTATTAGAACTACTCTAACCACTTCATCGTCAAGATGTGTTATACTTTATGCCAAGTGCTTCTAGTGAAAGAAAAGACATGAGTAATTAGCTTTGACTGGTCATATCTCCTTCTTGAATTTCACAAGCATAAAAAGTCCTTTTTCATTCGGGTTCAAATCTTCGAGTGAGAGATACCTTGTGTAATGGTGGATGATGGATCTATCCTCAATCTTGGCCCTCTTAAGGTCCTCCCTCATCGAGTCCTTAATGAGTCTATGCTGGCTGGATCCACCACCATTATTCATGCTTACGATGATATGAAGAGGGGAGTGGTTGGAGTCTTTGAGATCAAAGTCACTGTGGGGTAAGTTAAGGATCAGGTTGTGTTTACTATTCTCAATATTCTAATAATCTCTCACTACTTTTGGGTAGGCCTTGGATTCATCTAATTGGAGCTGTCCCATCCACCCTTCACGAAAGATTAAGCTCTATAATCATGGGAAGATATTGACTATTAAGGCTAATGAGAAATCGATCTTAGCCATGGCGACCTTTGAAGAAAATGAATATGATCTTCATGTGGCCACTTTTCATAAAGAGAAGAAGAAAGTACCTACCGACTATCTCCCTTTCTAGTCGAGTATGGGAAAATTAATGAAGAGATTTGGCTACAACACTCCCAGTAAAGGCTTAGGCAAACATCACCAGGGTATCTTGGAAGCAATTGAGCCTAGGTTTCTTATCCCTCGCTTTGCGCTAGACTTCATCCACCTATATAACAAGATCTATAAGCATAAGATATTATTTTGTAACATAATGAGCATGTGTGAGTGTGGACAAGCATCTTATAATGGTCAGGTGGAACCTATGGAACAAGAGGGCTGGATGTGGCCAGGATTCGAGATATTAAATGATGTCTTCAATTTTGAGAGCTGTTATTATTGGGCCAAGAGGAGCCCCGAGAAGAAGCCCCTATTCCCCCTTCTCCTGCTGTTGATAATGAGAAAGGGAAGGCAATAATGGGAGTCGTTTCATATCAAAAGACTCATGAGCAAACAACTAATATCGTTCCTCCCAATGCTATGGATGAGGAAATTGAAGTTGTTATGGATACTCTCACCCACTTTCTTGTTATTATGATGAAGAGAGGATGGAAAGGGGTTGAAACCAAAGGATGCCCGATCGTTGTCACTGTCCAAAAATTAGCTAAGGCCATGATCGAAGATGCTAAGAAAGGGAACATGAGGTTGAGCTAAATTCAGGAGATGAATTTAGTGCTTAATTTAGAGGGTATGATGATCAAATCGCCCAATGAGTCGCTTAAGAGCAATCCTAATCCTACAATTACGCCTTCATTCTCACTTGTTACTCCTCATGGCGAGGGCTCCTCCTTGGCCGGTATGTCTGATGTTCACCTTGCTACTATCTATCCTACTTCTATGTTTTCTACTTCTCCAGCTATGAAATGCATCATTGAACATCCTCACTACACCCGTCACTTATCATCAAGCTCCCCCAATTGCTGCAGCTCCTGCCATTGCCGTTGTTAAATGGATGCCACATGCTGCTACTGCTCCAAGGATGGATGCCTCGTATATCCAACCACCATGAAGGCTTCTCATGAGGAAGCAATCAATTAAGACTCTCCACCTGTGAAGGATGAATCTTAAGATGATGCAATTTTTAATATTTCTAGCATTTATGATGTAAACAACTCAGCCTTTAAGGCGGAAGTAGCAAAGCAGCTAGAGGCCAAGTTCCTTAAAGTTTTTGAATATCTAACCTGGCTTACAAACATTGTCCCTGTGGCTAAGAAGGATGGAAAAGTGAGGGTCTACGAAGATTTTCGAGATCTGAATAAATCGTCGCCAAAGGACTATTTCCCATTGCCTCGTATCTATGTGTTGGTAGACAGCGCTGCAAGGGCTATAATATACTAATTGGATTCTCATGGATATTATCAACAAAGTCAAAATGGCTTTATAATCGTATTGGGTGTTTACTACTACAAAGTCATGCCATTTGGTTTGAAAAATGCTGGTGCAACCTACCAACGGGTTTGATCCATGATATGATTCACAAGAAGGTCAAAATCTATGTGGATGACATGCTTGTTAAATTTGCGACCATAGAAGAGCATCCTGAGCTCCTAGACCGTTACCTCACAAGGATATAAAAGTATAATCTACGCCCCAATCTGAAGAAATTGTGTCTTTTGTGTGACATTTGGCAAGCTGCTAAGCCACATTGTGAGTTAAAGGGGGATAGAGATGGATCTAGATAAGATAAAGGCTATCTGCGATATGCCTGCTCCTATTATAGAGAAAGAAGTGAGATCGTTCCTAGGGTCCCTTTAGTACGTCATTCGCTTCATAGCCTGACTGACTACCATTTGCGAGCCGATATTCAAATTGTTGAGAAAGCAGCAACCAATTATTTGGAATGAGGAGTGTCAATTAGCCTTTGACAGGATCAAAACTTATTTGATTAATCTGCTTGTTCTAAGAATGTTCAGTAGGGGCGATGCTTATCTAAGAGCAAGAGGATAAGCGTGAGAACATAGTGTACTATCTTAACAAGAGGATTCTTGAGTATGAAAGCTGATATACAGTGTTAAGAAGACTTGTGCGACAATGGTCTGGCTCACTAAGAAGCTAATGCATTATTTCAAATCGTACAAGATTCAAGTAGTGGCTAAGATTGATCCCATGAAATATCTATGCCAATCCCCGATATTAACTGGTAAGCTCTCTTGATGGTTACTTCTTTAGTCACTTTTTATAAGCATAAATTTTGATATAGTCATTGCAACTTATTATCTTGACTTTATCTTCAAATTCTCTTCTCTTTAGTTCTTCAAATTCTTCCTATTTGAGACAGATTTGAAACCATTGCGAGATAGTGAATTTTTTCGTTGTTGCACAATAGTAATCCATTGATTAATTACTCATCAAGGTTGGATACTCAAGTTTGATTTTGTCTTTAGAAGAGAGCGCGAGATGCAACATCGAGTCTTCCCAATGCTTTGAAATCCTAACGTCACTGGTTTGCGGGGCATTTCTGAAATGCGGCGAATTGCAGATTTTGTTTTGTTTTGGACTTAATTGATTATCCATCAAAATTCCATATTGACACCTTTTCACTTTTGGGAACACTTGAATATTCCTTTGTTTTCAGCGTCATATCAGTTTTGAAACCTGAAACACATCAAATTAGAATATTCAGTCTAACATAAATGGTTAAAAACATAAGACGTTACATAGGTCAGCACAACTTTAAACAAAGTAAGCTAACGCTGAGATAAATCTAAATAAATTTTGATGCTGAGTTGCTATGCCTTTCATCTTAACGCAGCACAACAACTAAAACAATTCTAAGCTATAACTTAATTAAGTTTAAGTTAGCATGCTGAGTCAGTTTCCCTCTAGGAAGCACGAAAACTTCAATGACATGTCATTTCCACGTTTTCTATCCGTTTCGAAAACGGAAACCTTAGGAAACCCCTGCGAAATGTTTCGGGGCCGTTTCTGCAATTAAAGAAAGTCGGAAACTCGTTTCTTTAAATTCTGGAAACCGTTTCCTAGCAATTCCTCATATCGAAAGACCCAAATTTGATTCATTTCTAAAACTAAACTTTCTAATCTATTCAAACTATTAAGACTTTAAAACCCTGATTCATTATTAAATAATAATAATAATAATAATAATATCCATATTATAGAAAAAAACTTGTTTTATTCCATTTTATATACTTATATTATTATGATTTATCAAATATAACACAATGTTCAGACTTCGTGAAATCTTATTTTCTTCGATAACCATGTTTACTATTGTTTAATGTTTTGAAATAGTTATTATTCATAGTAGATTTTCTTTATAATCAACGAATTTATTTTAAAAATATTTGTTTTTTTAGTATTTTATATAAGAATGAAATAATATATATGAAATTTTATAGTTTTTATATTTAGAAATATATCCCTACATTTTTATTATTTATGTGTTTCCCCACACTTTGTAAGCTTGCAATTCTATTTTTCTATTGTAATTAGAGTAGAACATGGATTACATTCAAGGAACCCGTACTCTGCAAGAAGATCTAGTGATTTTATATACCCTTGTATTGATTAGGAATGTAATTACGTATTGATTGAATTATAAATTTGTAATTAAGAAGAAAGATAAATTCATGAAGGATAAATGCATTATTTTTTAATTTCTGATGTAGTGTTGTAAATGCTTTTAAGATAATATTATGTTACATGGGGTGTTTGCTTTGTACAGTGTAATTTTTTCTGAAAAATAAGTGTGAAAAATAATCGAACCGTGAAAATTACTAGAGGAGAGATGAACGTGTGTCTTCAATAAAAAAGGAATAAAACTTACAGAAGTTGTATGTATAAATGAGAGTATACTATAGAAACTTGCAAAAAAATATGTTTTGGGGTCAATAATTGCGCGGCCGTAGCCTTATCCAACTGAGGAGGTGAAGAAAAAGTTGAAGGGGGTGGAGTTTGATGAAACACTGGGGTGGAGTTTGTTTGATGAGATATTCTATAATTATTTTATAATTATTTTTTTAAAGAAAATAGATTTTTAAAGTGATTACGCTTTTAACCGTGGATCTTTCACCTCTGTTTTGATATGATGATTAATTTATTTAGATGATAATTGTTTGATAAATATTGTATTAGAGTTTGAGTTTTGAATTTTTATTTTTGATATTTAGGATTTATTTATCTTGTAAATTTAAATGCCAATGAATTTATGAAATGTAATTTTGAGTTCGGTTTCCAAAACACCAGCATGATGAACCGAATATTAAAAAATAAATAGGGAAATTTTCATTAAAAAATTAAAAAAGCTTTTGGATTTTTGAAAAAAATAAATGTTACTTCGAAATTAAATCAATAATAATAATACCTACCAAAAAAAATCAATAATAATAATGAAGTTATTGTATGAAAATTCCACAGCGGATTAATATTTTCTGTTTTGACTTGTAGACAGAGATAAATGCAAAGAGTTTTTGGGGATTAGGGTTCCAAACGAGCCGAGCTAAACCGAGTTTCGGCGTGTTCATGTTCGTTTATTTAATTTTTAAATGAACATGAGCCGAGCCAAGCTCAAACACGAGTTCAGAATTCTGTTTGTGTTCGGCTCGTTTAAGTGTTCATTTTTTCACGAGCTGTTCACGAACAGCTCATTTATTTTATTCGTGAACTGTTTGTTAATTTATTCATGAACGAGCTCGTATATTTTTGTTCACCAACAAATTAAATAACATTAGATGTCATTGAAAGGCTAAATTAAAAACACAGCATTTTGCATGTATGATTGTGAACGACGAAGTATTATAACAAAATGTATAATATAGCCTCAAAATGTCATTCAAAGACCAAAAAAGCTAACTTAGCATTTAGCAATTAATCAGTTTATAAAAAATTTATTTCATGTCATGTAGAAAATTAACCGAGCTAGTTCACGAACATTTGTCAAGCCTCTAATCGAGTTTGTTCGTGAGTTAACGAGCCGAGCTGTGATTTATTTGTGTTCGGCTCGTTTAATATCGAGCCCAAAATCATATTCACGAACTGTTCATTTATTAATCGAGTCGAGCTATAACCAAACCGAACACTGAGTTGTTCATGAACTGTTTGGTTCATTTACAGCCCTATTGGGGATGTTACCTCGAAATTAAATCAATAATAGTAATAATGAAGTTATTGTATGAAAAGTCCACATTGGATTAATATTTTCAGTTTTGACTTGTTGACAGAGATAAATGCAAAGACTTAGTCAAATATCCCTTAAATATCGAACTATCAATTCATAATGAAAATAAACTTTTTCCTTTTTTAAAAATTTATTTCACAGCCAAAAACCCGACTTCCATTTTTTACTAATGAAATTAGACAATTATAACGATGAGTCTACATTACATGTCACGTATGACATGTAATGTAAACTCATCATTTCAATTTGAAATTATAAATATATAAGGAAATAAAAGATTATGAATTAACTTTAACCAATATTTTCTCCTAAGTTTTCTTTTTTGTACGTTCAAATTTTAACACAATTTATTTTCTTTTATTATTTTAATCTTTATTTGTAGTTCATTTGCTTATATTATTTTACGTTTTCATTTTTATAGCGGCCATTCACTTTGCCGTTGCCGCTACCGCTATTCTTTATCGTTTATATTAAATCTACAACATTAATATTCATTTCCTCCATGTATATCTCAAGTTTGAATCTCTTGTTGTGCCAAAATAACCCTCTTCCCTGTCAAGATTCATTTTAAAATAGTGCACACAATATATAATTTTCAATCGATTTGATTTTGATTAACCAGAGTGCTCTACTTTTTCTAATGCTCATCTACAATTGCAGGTTTAAAAATTAATAACAAGTTGGAATTTCAATCCATCATGTTCTATATTAATCCATTTAGATTTTAGGTACGATTTAATCCAAAAGTAAGAATGTAAAGAAAAGTGTTGAAGGATGAGATGAACTGGAACATGAAACGAATTGCAGAGATAGTAAAGAGGAAGGAGTTAATAACGAATTCAACTGGTTTTGGAAAGGAAAACAGATTGGGATAAAAAAATCGAATTGGAGAAAAGGAAAGGATGTGAGGAAAAATGTTGTGCAAGGGAAAATGTTGTGCAGGAAAACAAAATATTTTCCCATGTTTGGTTATTTAACCGTAATACATTTTCTGATGTTTGTTTACATTTCTGAAAAATATTTTCCTATCACAAATTTAAATATACAGTATCATGTATTAACTTATATAAACATTTTCTAATAATTATTTATATTTTATAAATTTTATGATATATATATCGTAAAACATACAAAATATAAATAATTATTATATAAAAAATAAATTAAAAATAAATGTAAATGAAGGAGGTGAATGTGGTGTTGATGGTGGAGGAAGTGGTAATGGTGGATGGAGTGGAGGAAGTAGTGGTAGAGGTGGCGGTGATGGGGTGGAGGAGGTAGTGATGGTGGGGTTGTTGGTGTGCGTGGCGTCGGGGCTAGAGATGTGGTTGTGGCAGCGGCGGGGTGGAGGTAGAGGTGGTGATGGTGGCGGTAACGGAATGGAGGAAGTGATGAATGTGTTGGTTTCGGTGGTGGTGATGGTGTTCATATGTAGATTATGGTGTTCAGGTGGTGGTGGTGGTGATGGCGGTGGCGGTGGCGATGGCGACGGGGTGGAGGAGGTGGTGGTGGTGATGATGATGGTAGCGGAGTGGAAGAAGTGGTGGATATGTTTGTTTGGGTGGAAGAAGTTGTAGTGGTAATAGTGGACGAATGTGAAGTAGAATAGTAAGGGAAAATGTTTTCTCAACTATTTTTTAGAAAACATTTTCATATTTTTGCACTACATTTTCATGTTGACTTGTACAATATTTTCATTTGACTTATTTTCCTTGTCAAACAAATGCCAGATTTTCCTGCACAATATTTTCTTGCAAACAAACAGGTATTTATTAACATATTTTGTGATAAGTTATTTATTTACATATTAAATGTGACATTTTAGACAAGGAAATAAAATAATAATAATGAATTTGAAAACTATATTTATTTCCCTATTCTTCGGTACATAATGGTACAAGACATGTACCGTAGACTTTTCCCAATTATAAATCTAACCAATTAAACATATTAATTTTACACCCTACTAGTTAAAGATCTGTAAGTGAATTTTCTTATATGTTGACATATAAAGAAAAGTATACATTAACTTAAAAGTTAATTTTTAAATATATATTATATTTTCTTCAACATTGTCTTGATTTTATATAAATAAACAATCAAATATGATGTTGAATCAAACCCTAATGATGTAATCTAGTGATAGGTGCTAGTCCATCCTCAAGCATCTACCAAGAATCAAACTTTGTGGATGTGCATGGAGTAATTTTAAATCTTGGGGCCATCAACCTGCCGTTTGAGACATCCGCACATTGGCAATCGAAGATTAATCTGGATGTGTACAAGGCTTAAAGGTGCTGCCCACGGTTGGGAACCATCCAAGACCACATCATGGTAAAAATAGGGTGTTGAATCATCAGTTATATAATACTTTAATAGTAAGAGATAGTTATTTAGTAAATAATATAACATTTTTGTGATTATTATATTTTGAAAAAAAATTACAGTTTACACTCAAAATATACAATAATATGTATTAATTAGTTATAATGTACAAACAGTTTCAGATTATTATTAACAATAATTAAGGCATCTTTGTTGCTTATCAGTGTTTTCAATTTATTTATGTATCTCGCTTGTATCATATATGTATAGTATTATGTATATGTGAATTGATAAGACAAAGTCCGTGACTACTTCATAACGTAAAAGTGCGAGGACATAGTGGGAGCTATGTGGTGTGAGAACTGCACATACGTGTTACTATGAATAGTCTAAATATCCCTAGTCATAGTTTCATTGAGACTGGACATCAATGGAGTGGACAGACTAGTATGTGTAGGCTTACTCCTTGGATTAGATCCAAGCAGCCGATCTCACGAGCTGAAGATGGTACCTTGAGTTAACTCATGAATGTATTCGGGTAATACATTGGAAACCGCTATAAGATAAATACTCGAAAATAACTATATCCATGTGTTGGTGTCATGTCTTATTGCAGTAGCAGTACAAGTAAGTATCCTCAGACCTGAGATACTAGTTACCTTATATAGGAGTTGCTATACTTTGGGTCATACTTATTCATACCCTGGCAGTCAGAATGATACATGTGATTACGGGTATAGTGATGATCATATGTTAGTAAGCCGAGCAGTCAAGATGGGATCCATCACTTCTAATATAGTGATATGATGGGAGATGTACCTTTGGGCCCCTTGTTGAAGTGACATACTCATAAATCTCTTATCAGAGTATAAGATTGATAGAATGGGTTTCTAGTCAATCTTGATACATAATGGCTGAGTGGTGTTCTTCTTGAACAAGTCTGATTCCAGGATCGTTACGGCTATTATGCTAACACTCAATCCGAGCTCAAAAAACTGGATGGTACTTACCTTGATGGAAGGAGTGTATTGTATTGGTTACTACTATAGAACCAGATCAAGTCACAAGCACGTGACGTTCCAAGTATCGAGGGATCATAAGCCTTTACTAGAAAGCCCATTTGGTCATCTAGAGCTATCGGGTTCCATATCGTTTTGGAACACTTAGCCTAAAGGTTCTCGGATGGGAAGCCAAGTTTAGGTTAACCTTTAGCGGCTCAATACTTTGAGATCCTATGAGGTCACACACTTTGGGTCTTTATCGGACTAAGTAAAGAACCTATAGACTAGGTCTATGCCGAGAATATTTGGTTGTCGAGTTCATTAGAAAAATTATTAATTGGTTGGACCGAATTAATAATTAAAGGGAATAAAGAGAAAATAGAGAAAATTAATCAGAGCGAAGGGAATTTTTCCCGTTGTGAGTGCGCCCCAAACGAACATGGGTTGTTTAGAGTGGGGCCTGCGCAGCTTCCCCGCAAAGCTGAAAATTAATCATAGTTTGGAGGCTCGTGCTAATGAAGTTCTGCCGAACTGCTCCAAGGGAACGCCACAACCAAAAGAGGATAAGAAGAACACATCATTTGGTAACATCCTAAACTTAGATTCTAAGCTTCTTTTATAAGTTTTATAAACCAATTAGCATTTATGGAACGTTTTAACTTAGATTATATCAATCATGGAATGCTTAGGCGATCCTTAGGTTTATTTTAAGTTTTGAAATTTCACCTTGCTATGTTGCATGTTCCATGACTGTCTTGATTAACCAGCAAGTGGTATCAAAGCTTACCTTATACTATGCATGATTGATTATAATATGTTAAAATGATATTTTCAATGAATTGATTAAAGTATGCTATGCATGACTTAGGTTTCAATTCATTTTATAGAAAAAGATGTGATAACTAGATTAAGGTTTTGCTCAAACTTAGTCTAGGTGATTATCATATAAATTAGGAATGTTTTACCACACGTGTAAATGCTTTAATCGAGAGTCGTCCCGTAGTTCACTCAATTAAAGAATGAAATCCATAAATCATAGTTGTCCATGGTGCAACGAATCGAAGTTCTTGTGGTTATTTTGGCAAGGATTGGACTTGGCTGCTCATTCACTTTAAGGGGGCCTCTCCTACATGGAAATCTCCATCAGTATTAGATTCAAGTGTACCCAAGGGACTTTTATGATTTAGTCAATTTCTAGTATGGGAATTAGATTCCGCATATGGTTTTACAGACATGGTTTAAGTTATTAAACTAAAACTAATAGACATAGGTACAATAACGTAAACATGGACCCTGTTTGTTTTGCATGCTCTATGGAGTCTTGGCATAATGGAATGATTATGATATACCAGTCCTGAGCATGTTCCCTTAGAGTTAATAATTCCAAATAGCTTAGAATTATTATTTTCATAATAATATCCATCGTATAAGACCTAGATTAGGGCGAGACCAGCGGCTCCAATAAAATCCCCACAATAATATTAAGGTGGTATATAGTCTTCCTGTCATAAGTCATGATACGAACCTTATTAACGGATGTAAGTACATGTACAATATGCCTTCCCTTAACATGGGTTCGGTCATTAGACTAGATGGGGTTAATGCCTTAACCAAAATGTGTTAGCTATCCATATTATTAGCCAGATTGGAGACACGTTTGAGGAGTCGTACAATTGGGTATACACGTCTCGAGAAAGAGAACTCACGTGGATTAGAAATTGCAAGAGATGCAAATGGACGGGTTCCAACCATGGTTATCTTATCATGGCTTGACCTACTATAGCGGGGGTCATGATGAGTGGCTATGGATGCTACCTACTAAGGAAAATTGGTTTGACCAAATTTCCCGAATTTCAATAGAAAGGGCTATTTGCATGTTGAGAAAATAGTAGGAATTATGTGTTTAATTAAAGACCTTAAATTAAATACATGTACATATACTAATGTCTAAACAAATTCTATTTTATATCTAGGTTGAACAATGAATCCGAACATAAACCTTCGCTAAACTCTTGACAACAAACTAGATAGTTCAAACTTTATTGATTGGTTGAGGACGGTGAGGATAGTCCTCAGATCCTAAAGGATAGCTTATGTTCTAGATGAGCCCCTCCCTGATGAGCCTGATGCTGAAACTGATGTCAACGAACATGAGGCATAGGAGAAGCATAGACTAGATCGTGAAACAGCGACATTTATAATGCTGGCAACCATGAATTCTGAGCTTCATAAACAACATGAGAGCATGGATATTGATACCATGATTCTCCATCTTCGTGGGCTCTTTTCAAAGCAAGATAGGTCCAAGAGATTTGATACATCAAAACTCTTATTCGAAATGAAGATGCAGGCTGGCACTTCAGCACCATAGCATGTCTTAAACTATTGGGTTATATAGAGAAGCTGACTCGATTGGGTTTTGTGATGGATCATGAATTATGTGTAGATCTGATTCTTGCCTCTTTAACTGAAATTTATTCATAATTTGTGATTAATTATTATATGAACAAGATCAATGCCACACTGCTTGAGTTGGATAACATGCTGAAAATAGTAGAACCTAAGATTTGAAACGATCCAAAGGCTTTACTTTTGGATGAGAAAACCAAACCTTCCAAGGGTGGGTCCCATTTTGGAAAGGGTCTAAGTGCTAAGAAGAAAATCAGTAAGAAGAAGAAAAGTAAGAAAGGAACTGCAAATGTTTACTTCCGATGTGGCAAGGCCGGCCATTGGAAGAAAGATTGCAAGGTTCAGATTTTTGAACAAGAGAAGAAGAAGCCAAGTGAGGCATCTACTTCACGTATGTTCATTATAAAAAGTTTCTCTACAGTTCCCTATGAGTCTACTTCGGTATTAGATATTGGTTATGGTACTTATATCTATGCTTCTGTGCAGGGATTACAGAGAAGTAGAAGGCTTGCAGAGAGGGAAATGGACCTAAGAGTTGGAAATGGAGCACGGGTTGCTACAACAGCTGTAGGGACATATAGCCTTTGTTTAACTAGTGGTCTAGTTTTAGTTTTGAACAATTGCTATTATACTCCTGCTATCACTAAGAACATTATTTCTGTTGCTCTTTTAGCAACAGAGGGATTCTAATAATAAATGTCAAATTCAATGCAATAATGTTCTTTATGCTTGTGGAATATATATGGATGGCATTTACGTTCTAGATACTAAAACAGAAATTCTAAATATAAACATTGTTAAGAAATCGAGATTAGATAATGAGAAATCCTCATACTTATGGCATTGTCATCTAGGCCATATAAACGAGACTCGCTTAACCAAGTTATACAAATGTGGAGACGTAGGCCCAAAGAAATGGGAATCCTATGGTTGTTCGCCACTTTTCTATTGATAAGTTTAATCACAAGATTTGGCTATATATCAAAAGTGCCAAACACTTGTTCACATGAAATATAGGTGTTGTCAGTACCTCTTATCAAATAGAAAAATGATGATAACTGCAAGTATACAATTGCGATGTAGTTTTAAAAGATATCGAACCCACAGGGAAGGAACCAAGTCTAAGGATCAAATAGAGAAGAAAATAAAATGAAATAAAATAAAGTAATGTAAAGTTTAGGGAAGGAGGATTAGAATGAAAAATAAGTATATATAGATATGTAAGATTAGAGAATCTAAATATATAAACTTTTCCCTACGAAATAAGGATAGCAGAGAAAACATGCAAGTTCAACGAAGATGTTACGATTTACTAGACTATCTAACAGACTCGGTTCAGAATACTCAGATGTTCCATTATTCGCCGCAGAGCAACACATGAAATGACTTTTCAAAATCTAGTGCAAATGAATTAAGATAATTTTATAAACCTGGACAACGTCAATACTATGCTTAGTACGGGTCTCTCTCACATAACCATATTTAGTAAGTTACCATTCCAAAAATGTTGGCTCACTAAACAGCGTTATATCACAGATCCAGTGATTATACACGATATCGTTAACCTCGAAACTACTCTTAAAATTAACTCCAACGCATATAACTTGATTAACATAAAAGACTTAACACGAATTACGCATTATGATACATAGACATATCATAAACTCGAAATAGAAAGTATAAGTAGAAAGCAAAGCAAAGTTGTAAGGTATGTAACTGAAAGCTAAATTTGATCAAAACGTATCCATTCTTTAATGGGAGTCGTCAATTCCCGCAATTCCTGCGTCTGCTTTGAATTCGATCTCGGCCAGTACAGAACCTCCTCTAGGATGCTATTCTTTGCGAATATCAAACAAACGAATATTGAAGAATGAAAACTTTTATTGATAAGTGACTTGTAAGTACACTTATACAACAATCGCTCGAGAATATAGAGAAATCTAGTGATCGAAATAAGGATTCGAATCACTTAAACATTTTCTCGCTAACACTTATGAATGTAGCGAACTCTCTATCTACACACTATATCTCTCACTCAATTCTAATTGCTACTCTCTCCACTACTAGGGGCTGCACGAAATTGGTGAGGTTTGGAGCCCTATTTATAGAGTTTAAAGGGTTTCGTCTATCCAAACGAAGAGTCGTGTCCATTGGTGAAAAATTGCATCTCTTCATTGTGATTGGTTGAGAAGCTTTGATCTAATCCACAATGGATAGGCACCTTTTCATGATTGGTTGATTCCTGATAAGCGTCTTTTCATTGGTAGTTGATGGCGGTTGATCATACTTATCTGGCGGTTGGTAGTTAAGAAGATAAAGCGAAAAAACCATCCAAGTCGTGACCGGGATATGTATGTTGCGACCGTGAATCTTTGTTTGGCAGAGTTCTATTTTTGAAGTGTGCTAGTCACGACCGTGAATTGCGTTTTTCTTCAGAATTCTTCTTGAAACTTCACCGATCTTCGACAGCTTCAATCCTAAGCCAAATCTTTAAGTTCCACGCATCTTTTTGCACTTTTTTCACTCTTTTTTTTATAGAATTCCACTTTAGATCATTTTACTCCCAAGATTTACCTATTATCTACATTTGCATAAAAAACAACTACATACCATGTGAAATCTTTTATATGAAGTATAAAAATGACTTAAACTATAGTGTTTAGTGTGTGAAATTATAATGATAATAAGTGTAATTATACATTTATCATACCCCCACACTTAACTTTTTCCTTGTCCTCAATGTAAATTCAACAGAAGTGTATAAATTGGTAAACAAGTTAGTACCTTATTGGCGAAAGACTATTGCAATGAGTACCACATTCCACATTATAAAAGATTTCAAGTAAAAGTTCAAAATTTCCCACAAATTAGTAATGTGCAATTTATATAGCTTAGTTGCACACCTTTGTTCATAATGGAGAGTCAACCGAATCGCATCTTCATACAAGAGTTATATGCATACTCGAATATTACCTTCTCTTAAGCATAGTATAAAGTATAAAGGACACAGAAAGCACATTTTGATTAATTTCTCTCAAGGCATTTTTAGGCAACATAGGATGCTAAAACACTCTCAGTGGTTGCATTTTATGCTCTATACCACTCTCTCATTTTTTTTCTTTTAAGCATATGTTTTTGAAGTACTTTGTACTTTGCACCCATTTTTTGTGCTATGCTTTCTTTTATTTTTTCACTCAATGAATGATTGCAGTTTCTGCTCCGTACCATTCCTCACCTTTTGCATAACTCATTGGTTATCCTTTAATACCCTCATCCTTTATTGATCAATTTCAAAGTATTATGACTATAGTTTCCTAACACTTTAAACACACTTAATACTTATAGGACCTATTCGAGATTTGCATATAAAACTCATAGTAAGAATACCATTAGATATTACTCCATTTAAACTTATCAGAAGCATTACACTAAAACCATATAACTTATACTAATTCATGTTGCATAGAAATATATATCGAAACTTACTTGGAATGTTGCTCTCGAATGTTACTTACCACTTATCCTTGCCAATTGCTAAATGTTTTGCTAATAATGCCCAAAATCAACATGCGTTCAATTTTTGCACTGACATTAAACTTGAAAAACCTAACACTCACAATAACATTGGACAATTGTTAGTAAATTATAAGAAATGATAATGTATAACTAACAAAATATCAAGAAAAATTTTCAAATTCTTCAATTTTTTATTTTATTCAATTTTTTTGGATTTTAATGGGATTTTTACAAATGTCCCCCCACACTTAAAGAACACAATGTCCTCATTGTGAGACATCATAAAAATCAAATTTTAAACACATAACTAAAATAAATAAGTAAATAAAAGAAAGAAAATGAACCTGATTTACTCCTCAGAACTTGAATCTGGTGGACTCGGAGAGATTTCCAAATTTTGCATTCTGAAATATGTAGTCAATTTTCGGTTCAAAGATATGTTGTATTTGGTCAGTTGACGCACATCTTGTTGTATGTTGGTAATGTCTAGGCATGCTTGGTCGACATCTTTGACAAACTTTTCTCTCCAAGTATCTTGTACACTTCCCGAGGCTTGTCCTGAATTACCACTTTCGAATTGAACTTCCTCAACATCCTCTTCTTCTTGTTGGTTTTCTTGAGTGGTAGACTCTTGCATCGATCTTAGCTTTCTTATCCTTACTTCATATGGTAGGAACGTAAATTTTTCTCCTTCTTCTTTAACCAGTCCCGCTCTTTTCATATACAGACCTCCCATAAAATTAAACTTCTCCCTTGGATTATATTGGTATGGCAATTGGTTTTTTGCTCCCAAAATTATCCCACAAATCATATTTGCACCTCCAACTCTAGCCTTTTTATGTGTAGTCAAACTAGCGGTGGATTCCAAAATATAAATCGGAAACTTTGGTCGAAATTGCAGAACTACGCACTCCAATATTTTCAAATCTTTCATTGACACTTTAGTTGTTTCGTGTCGAAAGAAAAGACTTTGAGAAATAAACTTGGGAAGGTAGAGAAGACTATCACTCCTTATGTTCTTGTTGGATGAATTCTTTACATCATAACGATCTAATCCCGTTAATTCTGTCCAAATGTCTGTCAACTCGTAATCTTCATCTTTTTTAATGTCATCAAAACTCTCTGCCAAACCACTTGATTAAATCTATCATTGTAAACTTGTACTCTTCTCCTTCATTTCTAAACTTCTTCTTTAAGATATTCCCATCATCAGCAATAGTAATCAAGAATTCCATGAACCATTCTTCGAAAAAAGGAAATCGCATATTCATGAACTTCTCCAATCCAAACAGCGAGAAATACTCCACTTTTCGCATGAATCCCAGCATCAATAGCAAAAGTAGGATCGTAGAAAAGCGTACCATGAAAATCAAAGTTTTGATTCCCAAGTATCTTTCCACTTCCTCGTCACTATAAATCGGAAAGGGAGAACCAACTTTGTGTTGTTGATTCACCATTTTGCTTTTCCTATTTGACGAAGTTGCTGAAACTTCTTAGGAGCCATTAAAATCAAGAAAGAATATTGCTTGATTTTTGAAAAACAGAGAAAATTTTATTGTTATGCAAAGGTTTGAGATGTAGAATAAGAGTTTTTGTCAAAACAAATTATTAAAAAGTGTTATTTATAGAGAAAAAAGGATAATCATTGTCTTTCCAATGGATATATTCCAAACATAACTGTTAGAATATAGCTATTACAGCAATAACTGCTGTGCAGTTCGCACAGGTCGCGATCACGAGAGTAAGTCACGATCATGACTTTCCCTTACTTAAAAACAGAATGTTCAAATCCAACTAATCACGAGCATGATAAATGTCATGGTTGCGATATGATTAAATTCAAAATATCATTTTCTTTTATTTTCTTTTAAAACTATACTACTTTAAATACTTAAAATATTATACTACTATATTATATATATTTTTGTAGGAAAGTATAAGAGGTTTAAGGATCGATGGAGTTTTCAACCCCTCGACTTCATATTCATGAATGAAATCCAGCTTAACAACTTCCTAGATGCAAGCATCAATCAAGTCAAGTTTCATGCAAATATCTTCATCCATAGGATATCTATCAGCTTTACCCATATTAAATTCAACAGTATCATCTCCTATCCTTAACTTAATTTTACCTTCCGAAACATCGATCAATGCTTTGCTAGTATGCATAAAAGGTCTTCCTAAGATTATAGGACACTTTTCATCATATGCAAAATCTAGCACAACAAAGTCAGTTGGGAAAACAAATTTATCCACTTTAACTAGTACAGCTTCTATTATTCCATGAGGGCGTTTAATAAACTGGTCAGCTAATTGCATGACCATATTATTTCTTTTGACTTCATCATCAAGCTTCAACTCCTTGAAGATTGATAAAGGCATAAGTTTTATACTTGCCCCAATATCACATAAACATTTTGGAAAAGAAATGTTTCCAAGTTTACACGAAATTGTGAAACTTCCTGGATCTTTTAGTTTAGTGGGCATTGTAGCAGTTATTATTTTACTACAATTTTCAGTTAAAGATACCTTTGATATTCCTTCTAAACTACGCTTTCAAGATAAAAGTTCCTTGATAAACTTACCGTAGTTAGGAATCTGAGTAATGGCTTCAATAAATGAAAGATTTATTTCCAGACCTTTGAGTTTGTTGATGAATTCAATGAATTGCTTATCCTCATTCTTTTTCTTCATTCTTTGTGGAAATGGTGGTTGAGGAGGATTAACCTTTCCGGATTTAGGTTTTTCATCCATTCCTGCATTGTCATAAGATTTACTCAGATATTCATCCGGTACTTCAACAACATCATTAGCAATCATACCCGAAGGATTTGGCTCATATAGTAATTTGCCACTACGAAGGGCTATAGCGTGCACATTTTTCTTAGGATTTCCTTCTGTATTACTAGGTAAATGACCTTTTCCTCTAGACGGAATAGCACTTGCTAATTGACCAACTTGTATTTCCAAATTGTGAATTGACGATGATTGATTTTTAAACATTTGATCCATCTTATTCTCTAACTTTTTGTAACATTCTTCTGACTCCAATTGCTTATTACAAACACCCTCTAGAAACTTGTCAATTTTACTTGTTAATTGCCCTATTCTATCAGTACTCTGGTAGTTTTTCTGTTGATTTTCACCATATTTCCAATTAGAATTTCTATAGTTATTTCTATTATTACCATAAGAATTCCTTTGAATTTGAACATAACTTAATTGCTCCCCTACACATGGGTTAAAGTTACACTCAAAAGCAGTGTGTCAAATTTGACCACAATTTTCACATGTCAAAGGGTTATTTTTGCTTATATGCATATTATCTATCTTATTTGATAAAGCAGATATTTGTGCTTACATAATAGAAATAGAATCTAATTCGTTGACCTTTTTAACTAAACTAGAAGATG
>CATIWQ010174583.1:0-12175 GCA_949673415.1 Euphorbia schlechtendalii | reverse complement strand
GTTGAAGCACCACAAGTATATACTAGATCAAGTGCTAAAAAGTCAAGCAATAAAACTAGAACATGCTTTAGGGAAGATATGGAAGTGGATGTTCAAACATTGGTTGATGAGGATGAAGTTGAAAGTGATAAATCTACTGATAGTGAAGAGGGAGGAGGGGTTGGCTCAGATGATGAAGAGGAAGAAGACGATAGCTCGGATGGTGAAGGAGATGATTATCTTAGTTTAGATGAAAATGAGTAGTGTTAGCTTTTAAATTATTTGGTAATCTGTGTTGGCTAATTTTGTTGTGTTTAACTTGGTAATCTGTGTTTAACTTGGTAATCTATGTTGTCTAATCTGAATTTTTGAAGTATATTTTGATGTTATATATATGAATATTAATCTAATTAACCAAGTAGCGCCTCACTTCGATGAGGCGAGCGCCTATGTGGCGCCTCCCGCCTTAGGCATTTCAGATGGGTAGCGCCTCGAGGGCGCCTAACGCTTTTAACAACACTGTATCCAACTACATGTCTATCATATGTGTGATAAATATATATTATATGCATGTTATAATTTTGTTATATTCACTATATTTAATATATTTCTAATGTATGTTTGTTCTACCATGTGTATTTATGTACTGCATTATATGTTTAAAATACATGTTTATCCTAGATTGCCATAATCTATATGTTGGTATTAAAATTGGCTCCACAAATGCAACTATTGTGATATTTTCAATGGTCAAGTTACCTACTGAGCATCAAGACTACTGGGTAATGCTAGGCCCGTAGATGAACCTAAGAACACATTGCTTCCAAGTTTATTAAAAACATCAGCATGATTTGGAAAGTTAACAAATCAGCCAAAGACAATGTGGATGAAGCACCATCAGAGTGCACATAGCTTCTAGGTTAATTCTCGGAAACAATAGAACTATCAGGTAAATTTGGAGACTTTCCTAAAGGCGTGACTGTTGAAACACCACTTATCATGAGCTTGTTTCCTCCAATTGCAAGTTTTAGAAGTTTGTCTTGAACTTGTTCTTATTGGTTATAATTGTGGATATTCTCTTCCATGACATTCTAATTACATACTGACCTTTTTTCCATTTTAGTATTCAAAGGATACAATTGACCTCTTACATGGACAATACATAATTTCCATTAGCCAAGATATGAGCCCTCCATCACAATCAGGCAGCAGGCTTGAGAAAGTAGTTGTAAGTACCTTTGAAATAAGATTTTGGAAATTTGTAACTGCTTTTAACAAAATGGTTTTTCAAATTATTTTAAAGTTTTATGTCCAACTCCATGTCTATTATATGTCTGATCAACATCTGTTATATGCATGTTATAAATTTGTTATATTTATTATTTTAGGTGGTGATTTACATTTAGTACACTTATATTAGACATTTTTTAAGATGTGCAATTACATCTATGAATGTTGTTGTTTGTTGAATTTTTGAGTACAAGCGTTTATATTTGATTTTGAATTATTATATGTCAACTACATGTCTATTACATGTCCGGTTAATAACTATTACATACATATTATAATTTTTTTATATTTATTATATATCTAAGAAATGTTTTTTTATGAATTTGTGTGTTTCAGATTGAAAGGCCAGTTGTGTATTCATTAGCAGTAGAAAGAGAAGCTGGTGTAAGGAGAGAAATTCATATGCTTCGAGATGAGTTTGATATAACAATGGCATTAAGTGGATGTTGCTCTCTTAGGGAGATAACTCAAAACCACATCGTCAATGACCGGGATACGTATCAACTTACCTTTTTAAAGATATCATTTTCCTAAATTTTTACTCTCCAACTAGAAACGTATTGGCTTTCAATGACTCAGGAGTGCACTTTTACCATGTCAAAATTGATGGTGAACTTGACGAAACTTGTCAAGTTGATACGCTCACCCTTGTAAAACAAATGATATGCTTTAAAGAACAAATGTTGGAAAATATAGGATGGGAACAATATTATTGTATGAAATAAGAACATTGAAGAAATAAGAACAAACCTGCTAGTAAGCTTAATACAAATTATTACACAAAAAAAGAGTAATTTGCAAACTATTCATTGACATGAATCAATTACAACTTGTTCTTATATCAACAATTAGGTAATTGCTATTGTCTTTTACAGCTACATTTCCCCAATGAAATTACTCAGTGTAACATTTTTCAGAGATTTAAAGCTATATAGTGAATTGAGTTTCCCTTCAGTCTAGAGGTAGGAAGAGCAGTTACAATGTTCCAATGGGATTACAGTTCACTGAATGATTACAGATACAAGAAATTGCCTTCCATTTGACATTGAGTAAGGGGAAATGAACTGCAGAGGAAATGGAAAATAAGCAGCTGAGTTTTCGAAAAATGAAATCTAAATCCCCTCGGATGCGGCACAATTTACAATACTGGTGAATCGCACTAACATATGACGTTTCTTGATTGTTCATTATTTTAACGTTATAGTATTATATGTTTACTATATATCTATTATATACTTGTTACATGGATTATATGATCATGTTATATATCTAACATATATTTTGTACTTATAAGATTTTCTAAAAGACAAGTAAATATCAAAATTTGAAATAGAAAGCAATGATATTAATTAATTATTGAACATATTAATAAATTACAAACTATAATAGAATAATTCCTAAGTTTTAAAAAGACTGTCGTAATTTGTGGATTTTGACATCAGCTCTTTTGGCATTGGTTTGTCATCCATCATGTACTTGATGAACCTTTGCACGAAAATTCCATGATTGCTGCAATTTGTTCATTATCATAGCTTATTTTTTGTCATTACTTTTGTAACATACTTTTATACATAAAGTCTCTTAAATTTTCAATCTTCCCATTAAGTTTTTGAAACACCCCCAAAAAGACGATGTGTCTCTCTGAAAGCTAAAAGGTTGAAATGAGAGAAAATTTCAGAGCGAGGAAACCAACTAGGTTGGTTTCCTCGCTTACCTACAAAACTCTCGTCCCTCTTTTATTAAGTAAACGATACTCAAGATGAGTAACGCATTAGTTACATGAGCGAATTAGCTCCGGGTTTACAATGATGTCCGATACCGAGTAGCTAATTAATTGTTTGTTATATTTGAAATAAAACCAACATAAGTGAATAGAAGAGATAAGATGATCCACATTTGTTTGTTTATCATCAAATACAAATTTGTTTCTTGAAGTCCAAATTGACCATGCGATAGCTAGCCAAAGTGCCAAACCGAAAAGCTTAGCTTGACCAACTTTAAAGAAAGATTGCCATTGAAGAAAGAAGTCCTTAGCTAAACTTGGAATTGGGCTACTGATGCCGAGCCATCAAATGGCATCCATCCAGATACAGTAGCTTCTTTCACATTAAACAATTGCATGGTCAGTTGATTCTTGAAACAGACAAAATGGATAGCCACTATCTCGTACCGAAGCACAGCCCCTGTAGAATAAAAATAGACGCGTTGGCAGCCTTCCGTGGATAATTTTCCAAGCCAAAAACTGCAATTTAGGTGGTACGCAACATCACCCAATCTGCAAAAAATCAAAGGTTGGCATAGGCCAACGGTTAGTTCCATAAAAGCTAGAAGTGAAGCTCGACGCAGTGAACACCGAACCCGATCCTGGCTCCCATGCGAATTTGTCCACCCGAGGAAAAAATGATAAGTAGATACGTCCCTCTGCAGCAGAATCTGACACAAAAAGGGATGAGTTAGTGATAATAACCCAAGATCGTAGCTCAATGCATCTCGCTTTCAAATTTGGTCGAAGATTCCTCGACCAAAACGGTGGCCCAAAGCAATCCAGTTTTAATAATTCCAAACAACACTCATAAACAGTCATGACCTTCAAATTACATAGCTCGAATAGATCTGGGAAAAATGATTGTAGCGGTTTATTTGAAGTCCGATTATCTAAACAATACGAAGCAACCAAGCCATTACGAATTGTAACCAAATTACTCTCATTAAAAAACTCCCAATATAGGCCATGACAACAACATGATTGAATATTCATCCAAATTGGCGATAAATTTTGTCGATCAAACAATGCTAAATCATGCTAATTCCGAAAACCATATCGACAGACATAATAAGCATGCCAAAGCGATGATAAATCTGGCAATATTAGTTTCCACAACCACTTGAAAAGTAAGCTTGTATTAACAATCTAAAAAATCCGAATGTAGAGACCTCCAAGTCAGAGAGGTAGATTTATCGTGCTCCAACTAATTTTACAAACCCCACTTCTATTCACATCACCTCGCCAAAGAAAATTCCTCATCAATCGATTTAATTTCTCTTCAATTATGGATGGAATTCTGAGAATTGACAAGAGATATACCGAAAGAGAAGAAAGTACTGATTTGATAAGAACCACTCTATCCGCATAAGACAAACAACTTCCTTTCCAACTGGCCAATTTACGGGAAAAATTGGCAATTAAGGGGTCCCAATTTGTGTTTGGTACCTTCTTGAAGGAAAGTGGTACTCCAAGGTATTTAATCAGGAATTTTTCAATTTGACATCCAAGCTTCGCAGCAAAATGACCCAAGCTATCTTTATCAACATGAATTCCCAACAACGAGCTTTTGTGAAAATGTATGTGTAAAACGGAGATTAATTTGAAGCACTTCAAAATTCTCATAAAATTCTCAACAACAGATTCCTCAGCCTGAAGAAAACAAATGGTGGCATCCGCAAATTGTAACAGCAAAATGTCCGGTTAACTATCATCCAGATGAAATCCAGGAAGTAATCCTTGACCCACACTAGCATCAATCAATTGCTTTAACCCTTCCGCGGCTAGAATAAAAATGAATGGATATAAAGGGTTACCTTGTTTCACTCCCTTATGAAGTCAGATAGGCTTACATGGCTTCCCATCAATTAAAATGGAAGTTGATGATTTCTTGCGCAATTAGATAGCCACACAATCCATTTCCTATCAAAGCCCATCGCTGACATCACCACATCAGCGTAAGCTCATGATAAGCTATCAAAAGCCTTGTGAAAATCCAATATCAATACAACACACGGTCTCCTTTGTCTATGAGCTGTATTAATGACTTCTAAAGCTAAGAATGAACAATTGTGAATGTTCCTTCCCTTGATAAATGCAAATTGATTATTGGAAATAAATTATGGAAGAATTGGTTGCAATCAGCGAGAAAGAAGCTTTGAAATCATCGTATAAATTCCGTGGATAAGCACAATTGGATGGAAATTTTCCAAGGTTGACTTTCCTGCTATTATCGAATAAAAACTGTAAAGGAAGTCTTTACAGAAATCAGCATGGTGGCTGTTGCAAAAAAATTGTTGAAGATTCCGATTTTATCTCCCTTCAATTCCACTCAAAACCTCTTGTAAAAGAAAAAGTTATAACCCTTCAGTCTCGGTGCTTTATTCTCAGCACATGATGAAATAGCGCTCCAAATTTCCTCCTTTGATTAATTAAATTAGCATTTGTTGAGAGTGATACTTTCTCAAAATGTAATCGACAAAGAGAGAGTGGGACAATGCGAGATGGCCTAAAAAGAGTCATGTAGAATAATCGAATGGTGGTTGTAATTAAATCCATATCATGCGTGAGCTTCCCATTCACTATAAGCTACGAAATCCTATTATTTCAGAACTGTTTCACTGCAATACGATGGAAAAATGCAATGTTTTGAATGACCAATAAGGTCCATTTGATTCTCAACTGTTGATGCCTTATATTTTCATTGATTCGACGAAGGTGGGATTGCTCCAACCGGTGGCGAGATAGATCGGTAGCAACATTCACCGGGGATGATGCAGGTGAGGTGGCCAAGGCTAATGAAAGAATCTTAGATTCAAGATTCTTAATTTGTGATTCCAAATTTCAAAAGTTTACCTGATGCCACGGACGAATAGCGGATGATAATCTTGTCAGTCTTCCCATTATAATAAACATATAATAAAAAACAACCATTTATCATGTGCTCACGTGTTATTTTACACTTGAAGGTTTATATTATATATGTAATATAATTATTATGAACATATATTATATATGTAGTATATATATAGCAGGTGTGAGCGGATGACATGGAGCGGTGGGCCGAGAGCCCGCGGGATGATAGGCGCGGTCCACCGGGGTGTTTGAAAAAGATGCACACAAGGTTGGGGACCAGGGAAAGGGTTTTGAAGAGAGGGAAAAAATGTTTATTCAGATAGGTTCGAACCCGAATCCACCATCTCTTAGTATGGAGTCACCACATGGATTAGCTCTTTCCAGGAATTAGAGTCTTGTGAGGCTTAACGTCCGGGGGATGACTCACCAAGACACAAAGATTCAGGTTCGGGATAAGTTGCTTATTTCTAATTTAATCACATTATATTACATCTAAAGAAAACTATGTTCTCTTAATTGTACATATTCGCACTTAAGTCATTTTGAGTTTGAAATTCATGATTTAACGCGCATGCGAAAAGTAGTAAACCATCCATAAAGCATTAAATGAATGCGAAAAAGTAAAGATTAAAGGTTACATAACTTCGGGGGATGCAATTTCCCGCCTAATCAATTAATTACATTTCCCATAAAATATTTACAATACCCGAAGGAAAAATGAATTCCTAGGCATACATCTAACCTCCATCCACAAAGGTTAGCACAAGATATGGCAAGTATGTTCGATTTGATTTTAGCGAAGCCCGTGTGGCTTAATCAAAACATCGATGGTTTAGAGTGGTTAAAATGAAAAATGGTTCGTTTTTATGTACATGTATGCTGGTCAATTTTATTAGTGAAAGTGACCTCATAGCAATGTGGTGAGGACTGTAATCCAGGGAACACATTTTATTCCCTTCGTGGGGGTGACCTAAAACAATATTTAGAAAGATAAATCTAGGCTGAGCATGCATAATATAATCATCGTTTGGGTTAACAATAATAACGATGCCATTCATATCGTTATCAACTTCCTTGCGAAGGGCGATATCGATATAAATGGTCCGAAGCACTTCCATTGCTACTCTGGACTTTAACATATTAATACATTAATAAATCATATATAAATCCTAAATAATTACAAATCAGAGGTTTGTTTCCCCCAATGATGTATTTCCAAACTCAGGATGGTCTCAATATCAGGTGATATCGTTAACGATATCGATTTTCCAGACCTGCAGTAAAACACAAAAAATAGCAGAAAATAGCAAAATCGATAATCCAAAAATTCAAATGATCATAACATTTGCTATACTTGACTGATTTGGATGATCTTTATCATTCCTGAAAGCTCAGGATGTGTAGAATATATTTATTTAAAGAAAATACCCAAACAGATTCGAAATCATACTAAAAATTGCAGAAAATAGAATGGTGCGCAAAAATAGTAAAACCCGAAAATAAAATGAAACTTCAAAAAGAAAAGAATATAAACGTAAGCACAAAATCTAGGAGCTGAGAGGCTTACCCCGTAGTCATGAATCCACATTCTTCAAGGTCCATAAAGTCCTCCTGTAAGCTCTCCTTGTTTCTTTTTGGTTGGTTTTGATTATTTACCAAAAATCTCCGGAAAGGATCCGTTCCTTACCAAAGTGGATGTTTCAGAAGGTGTAGTAACCTCCAAGTGAGTGATAAAGATGTTGTGGACCCTCCATTCAAGTCTAAAGCTCAAGTATTTAACTTAACTAACCCGAAATCCCAAGTTTTGGGGGGTGAAAGTTAGTGTTTTGTTCAAGTATTCTCAAGAACCCATGAGGAAGTGTTCCCAATGCTAAATGTTAGTTCCTCCTTCTGGAACTCCCTCCTTTCTCTGTAACCTTTCCCCCCTCTTTACTTATAAAATAATTCAGCCCTTATGGGCTCCCTTCAATCCAAAAAATCCAAGTTTCACCCACCCCTTTTTGTCCTTTCTCTCTTTTTCCTCCACTAAACTTTTTTTTGTTTTTGCATTATTTCCTCCATTAGTGTATAATGTTGGATGGATATTATTTAAAGACAAGTTGTAAGGTGAGGATAACCCGGAATTGTTGGGTAAAGATGGGTCTTTTAACTTAAAAATGCAGAAATTGGAGTTTTGGTTTGCCTGTAAAGCTGATGTCAGTACCGACATTGCGACATCGGTACTGACATTGACACTATCTTCTTTACCTAGTACTTTTTATGCTGAATTTGACTAAAAAAGGGTTAGGGCTCAAAGAAACAAAGCAAGCTTCCTTCGGATGAATTCAAGACCCTATAAAAAGTGAAAAACTAGCAAGGGAAAAACATTACAGCTTCATCATCAAACTCGCGAGTCGGGCGTAAAAATCCCATGCTCATAGGCTGCCCCTCATGGGATCATTGCTGATATGAGATCAGTATGGCCCCACGATTGAAAGAGTAGTGAGGTTTAGAGATAATACCTGCTTAGTCGCAGTTGGCACTCTTTGGGGATGATGGTTGGAAGCTTTCATCTCGGTTCTTTCAGGGATTAGTCTCTTGATACCCCTTTTGAATTGCCTTCTTGGCAATGATTTCCCCTGGAGAATTGACCTTCGTCTAGTTGATGCAGCTGGAACCGTTTGTGATGTGAACGTTGACCATGTACCCATTTTTTCCTGGTTGAGAATCCCATGTGCAGGTTGTGGCAAGCCTGCTGACGATGTGGACCGTTGGAAGTTTGCTGACCGAACAAGGTAGGGACAAGATATGAACTGTAGAAAGTTCATTGACCATAAAAAGTCAGGGGATTATGAACTGTAGAAAGTTCGTTGATTGTAAAAAGTTAGAAAATTATGAATTTCATTGACTGTAAAAAGTCTAAACAAGATGTGAATTGTAGAAAGTTCGTTTGACTGTAAAAAGTCAAAAAAAGATTTGTACTGTAGAAAGTCCGTTGACTGTTAAAAAGGAATGTGGATTGTTGAAAGTTCGTTGATTGTAAAAAATCTAAAAATGAATGCGGACTGTAGAAAGTTCGGTGACTACAAAAAGTCAGAGAATTATGAACTGTAGAAAGTTCGTTGGCTGTAGAAAGCCGGAAGGAAAGAGGACTGTAGAAAGTCCGTTGACTATAAAAAGTCTAAAAAAAGAATGTGGACTATAGAAAGTCCATTGACTGTAAAAAGTCTAAAATGGAATGCGGACTGTAGAAAGTTCGTTGACTGTAAAAAGTCTAAAATGGAATGCGGACTGTAGAAAGTCCATTGACTGTAAAAAGTCTAAAATGAAATGCGGACTGTAAAAAGTTTGTTGACTGTAAAAAGTCAGAGAATTACGAATTATAGAAAGTTCATCGATTGTAGAAACTCAGAAGGAAAGAGGACTGTAGAAAGTTCGTTGATTTTAAAAAGTTTGAAAAGGAATGAGGACTGTAGAAAGTTCGGTGACTGTAAAAAGTTTGAAAATGGAATGCGTTTGTAGAAAGTCTGTTGATTGTAAAATGTCTAAAATGGAATGCGGACTGTTGAAAGTTCGTTGACTGTAAAAAGTCTAAAATGGAATGAGGACTGTAGAAAGTTAGTTGATTGTAAAAGTCAAAGAATTACGAACTGTAGAAAGTTCATTGACTTTAGAAAGTCAAAAGGAAAGAGGATTATAGAAAGTCCTTAGACTGTAAAAAGTCTGAAAAGAAATGCGGACTGTAGAAAGTCCAGTGATTGTAAAAAGTCTGAAAAGGAACGCGAACTGTAGAAAGACCGGTGCTTGTAAAAAGTCTGAAAAAGATTTGGACTTTAGAAAGTCCGTTTAACTGCAAAAAAGTCTAAAAAGGAACGCAGACTGTAGAAAGTCCGGTGACTGTAAAAAGTCTGAAGTCTAAAAAGAGATATGGACTATAGAAAGTCCCGGAGGGTATGCGGACATTAGAAAGTCTGCGGTGGATGCCCCTTATGAGTTGACCGTGGGTTGACTGTGACCCTCGGAACTATTGGGGAAAGGATGAAAGCTGTGTGTTCCATGCCTTTGATGATACGTCGAATGTGATAAGTCTTCTTCAGAATCCGCTGTGGGATGGTTGACCATTGCAGTCTAAATTATATGCCCCTTGTGAGTTGACTTATGGGTTGACTGTGATCCTCGAAACTACTGGAGAAAGGATGAAAGCGGTGTGCTCTATGTCTTTGATGATATGTTGATTGCTGTGAGTCCAACATAAATGTCCCTTGTGAGTTGAAGGGGTACTTACAAGAATGAGGAATTTTATTAGTAGATACTCATGGCATATGTTTTAATTTCTTGATTGAGATTGTTGGAAGCAAAAATTTTTGCCCGTTCAATCAAGAATTGAAATGTGAGGGTTTTGAGAAATTTTTCTTCAGGCCCATGATAGACGTAAAAATTTGAGTTTGAGATTTTTAGGGATATCCCGATGGCCGCTCCGTTGTTTTGGGATGCTTTTGTGATGTTGTAATGCTGCTTAAAGGAGGCCTAGGTAGGCTGAAAGTTGAAATGACATGAGTTGGGCCATTATCTTTCTCAATTTTGATGATGTGCTGCTCTGACATCTTCTTGATACTTGTAGTTTCCTCATGTTGAGGTGGAGTGTTTTCCTCGTCGGAATGGCATTTCCTTGGTTTAGCATCGCCTTGACCTGTAAGTGATATGATGCGTATGCATGCATGAATGACTTTATGCATGAATAATATTTATCATATGATGTATGTTCATCTGTTGTAGTGGCATGGGCTTCGTTCATTGAAGAGCCTTCTCTTGTGCTGGTGCATGGTTGCCCCTAGGGTTTGTCTTGTTAGGGATTCCATGGATGAATGCCTCAAAGCGACGATCATGGGTTCGTTGAATCAGATTCGAGTTCAAAGCTTGGATCTGGTTTGAGGAAAGTTTGGATGAGTCGTTGATCCCTCATCGTGTCTACGATGATTGCTTGGAAGCCGTTTTCCTGAAGTGTTGAAGGTATATAATACCATGAATGTATCGTTCTGATGAGGAGATGATGAATTTGATATTGGTTCTAACTTCTGCATAGATCGCCCTTGCGAGTTTTCAGTCTATCGAACCTTATCTTAATTTTTACCTGGATCGCCCTTTCAGGTTTTCAATCCAGCAGACTCATTTTTCTTTTATTTATTTTGTTTTTTCAATGTTTACTTGAGATATTCTATCATTGACATGTAAGCAATCAAAATAAGCATATGCATAAAGATTCAGCAAAAATGACAATTCATTGATGAACTTAATAGGGGTATAAATGTTTCAAATGATTGACTCATGCCATTGATTAGCCCTCTCAGGTTTTCTAACTAATGTGGTTCTCTCGATGTCCTAATTTTTTCCTGAGCCACCCTTTTCGGGTTTTCAACTCAGCGGACTATTCTTTTGTTTTGAAAAGAAGCCTTAATTTTTGCTCAACTAAACGAGTGTTAATTGATAGGCTAGATACAAATTCATTTTTTTGTACTGCTTTTTATCGATTTATTTCTTTCACCTATGCATGATAGCAATTGTGTAAGACTTGATTGATTTGATAGATCGATTGTAATCCATGTCCATGTCCATGTCCATGACTTTAGTTATTATCTCGTTCTGTGTTTCTGATCGATTGATTGGTGCTCGTGCCGCATTGCTAGCTTGAGGTGTATGTGATGATGAGTCTTGATCATGATTTCCCCACAAATAGTAGTAAGCCATGTGAAGGAACTGTTGATGTGTTGTATGGTCTAACTCCTTTTTATCTTTGTGGCATTGCGCTGGTTGTTTGGTCTTATGAATGGTGGTGATGGAGTTGTTGACGTGTTCAATGATCCGACTCCTTCTTTGTGGCATTGCGATGGTTGTTTGGTCTTATGAATGGTGGTGATGGAGTTATTGACGTGTTTATCGATCTGACTCCTTCTTTGTAACATTGTGCCAGTTGTTTGGTCCCAACTTGCTTGGTCGATATTTTAACCTTATTCTAGCTCCGATCCTTTTGATCTTTGCATGAGTCAGTGGACGTTTCATGCTTGGTGATCTTTTCATTGATCATTCATCCTTGTATGATGAGGCAATTGCTATCACACGTTGTCTAAGTACATGTATTTGTCTCTCACTTTCTCTCAAGAGTCAAATCATTTTGAATTTATTGTGGGAAATCCATTTATACCCAAATTAATTTCATGACATGATGTGTCATATGTGCTAAAAACATTATGTGTATGCTTATGAGAATGCGTGATGTCATTGATAGGATATCAAACAAGCAAGCAAAGTTCG